>JBBPOD010000104.1:0-31530 GCA_038091255.1 Tylopilus intermedius | reverse complement strand
GGTCGGAGAGGGCAAAATGGCGAGGCGTGGGGTGATCAGCTGCGCAGCCGGACTCGTGGCACTCTCCGCGGTTCCTGTGTACGCTCAGGAACGCTCCGCTGCCGCAGTCCGTCTGTTGCAAATAGCCGCTGTTTGCCTCGCTTTCACATCGGCCACGGTTGTCAGCTCGCTTACATCACTCGCATCTTTGCAATGTGATGAAGCGGTTGATCAGGACACAGGGAAACCTATGCATTCACATCCGCAGCTCTCAAAGGGGGTAGCGTTGGGTGTGTTCCGGTCTGCAGGTCAATTAGGACGGGCGATTGGCCCCTTGTTGGGTGCGTGTTTCGTGTTGACAG
The DNA here is from genome assembly GCA_038091255.1 of Tylopilus intermedius. Classification (NCBI taxonomy): domain Eukaryota; kingdom Fungi; phylum Basidiomycota; class Agaricomycetes; order Boletales; family Boletaceae; genus Tylopilus; species Tylopilus intermedius. The sequence continues at coordinate 31,189 of JBBPOD010000104.1, read as the reverse complement.
TCCGTGGTCTCGCTGAGCGTCGTGAAAATTCGCTTAGCCTGTGTCTCGTACTGGACGTTTGGTCCGGCAGCAACCTACGGCGTTAGCGCGGTGGCGATGATTATCTTGACAGCCTCGATGAAATCAATAGCTGCTGTACCAGGTACCGCATCGTAGAAAGCACCCGTGAGATGGATATGTCCCTCGACTTGTAAATAGATGCTTGACAAAAATAGACGAGGGTTGCTAAAAATATATCCTGGGAGATAACGGCAATGAAGAATTTGTCCAAACAGATCCGCATGCTATCTACGTTTGTTAGCTGAAGCAATATAATATACTTGAGTTGTAAAGTATCTGGTCCGGCAAGCAAGCAATGTCCTGCTGTGTAACGGTGACTATGAATATGCTGTAGTCTCGACATTGATAAGGGTGTGTGATGGTATACGGCTCTCCATGCGAGATGTTTGCGAACTCCCCGGGTGAAACAATAGATCAACCTCCCCTGACATTTTGCCCATCCTAGCAACGTCCGGAGGGTAACGACTCTTCTCGGGGAAAAGTTGCCGACCGGAATGTGGTGGTGGGCTGCGTGGGAGGACATCGGAGGATTGCGACTGAGTAAAGATTGCGGGAAGGAAGAATAATACTCCGCGCGATCGGTGCCGTCGGTGACGAGCAGGAGACCGCGAAGAAACATTATTATCTCGCTGATTTGTGAAAAGTGCAGCGGCACGACCCTTGATGTGATACATGGTATCGAGGAATGAAGTCGATCCATGATGCGCCATGGTGGGATAAATGTCGACAGGAGACGACATCTCAGAAGGAGACTCTGAGCGGACATCGAAAGAAAGCGGGAGGAGAGAAACATGTTCTTCAAGCTGGGAGATAGTTGAACTTGATGGAGAAGGGGGTTGTGTCGAAGCGGCTGACGGAGGGATGAGAGACCAGCGCATATCAAGTTGCCAACGCCCATTGCGCTGAATCCACCTCGGTAGCAGCACATCATATCCACCAATCCTTCGAAGAACATACTTTCTTGAGCTGCCCGGCATCCCAAGGCGGTATATGCCCCACAACAACACCACCAAACCGAACCACATCATGAGCTTGCCCCAGTGACCAAGAAAACCAATAAACTGAGCGTCATCCGCATGCCAGCTGCTGCCATAAAAGTGAACAAAGAATGAATGTGGTGTCTCTCCAGGTTTAGCATTCTTGCCATAGAGCGACTTTGGGAGAATGCGCACGTCCCCAGGTTCGTCGGGTGCGATAGGGTGAGAGGAGGTATAGATGCTGTACTGAGCGGATAAAAACATGGGTCCGGTTGAAAACATGACAGTGGGGTAGTTGAGAAACCAGTCGTGGTCAAAGGTGGCCAGGTTGTGAATGGTCTGCGCCAAGAAGGGGTGTTCTTTTTCCGCGAAAATGAGGTCGTTAGAAACGCCGACGGGGATCGTTTTTGCGAGAATGACAGGGTACACCAAAAGCGGGTCGAGCGGCCGCAGGCAACCAATGTCAAGGTCGAGATAGATACCGCCGTAGTGGTGGAGCACAAAGTAACGAATAACGTCGGCGCGCTGGATAACATATTCGTAGTTGTCGAAAATGTCTAGAAACCAGGGATAAAATTCCGCAATAAACTCGCGCGAGCTGGCATCTGTCCACAACATGTACTCGCTGAGAGGCGGGGATGAGGCGGGGCACGTGCAACAAAAGTGAGACGTACTAGTCAGGCATCATCTTGCGACACGCCTCAGATACTTTTTTCCACTTTGGAGGAAGAGTTTCTGACTTCCAGGTCTGATGGAGAATGCGAGGAACGCGTTCCGCCAGACCATGTTGTGATATGTTCCTGCGGGTGTCGTCGAGGATGAAGGCGTCGTGGTCGGAGATGTAAGCGGCAGTGTTTATGGCGAGGTAGTAAGAGACGGATGAGAGCACGAGGAGAGTACCAAGGAGGAAGAGGGCGAGGAGGACGAGTGCGATGTGTAGAGTACGTCTCCTTGACATGCCAGTTGGTGGTGAGACGACAACATGGAAAATCGATCATTATGTACTAGACTATTATAGTACGCTAATACTGTAACGTACCCACCCCCGTCGGTCGCATCGCCATCTCAAACACACGCCGCATATGCACCTCCACAGCAGGCACACTATCCCGTATCCCCGCTCCATCTACCCACAAATCCCCAATTTCACTCAAAGCACTCAGCGCAACCTCCCAGTCCCGTCGCGACCAGTCTTGTCCTCTCCTAGCACCTTTCCCCTCGTACGGCCGCATCAGAAACACCTCCAAACGGGGAGACGATTTGGGGCAAGTTTTCCTCATGTTCAGAAATTCGAGCGAATCTGATGCTGTCCAAAACATCAGCTGCTTTCGTGTGTACGCCGGTGCATGTCGCGACGTCATTTCCGCAGCCCCGAACGACTGCGCCTCTGGCCCTGCAACCTTGGCCACGAGTTCTAGCAGCAGCTCGCTAAAGTGATCAATCACCTGGAGGTGCAATAGATCGAGCGGATGGCTAGGGCGGACAAGCTCTGTCACCACTAAGTCATCATCGATATCCATCCCATCTCCATCCGAACCCACGATGTCGTCCATCGTGTTCCCGTGGTACCTTGGGAAATGTCCGCTAAACCGGAGCATTGACGCTTCGGGGCCAAACACCGCTAGCGCGATATCGCGACTGCAGAATGATCCTTGGGTAGGAAATAGCGTCGGAATCCCTGCTCCCCTTTGTCATACGACCTTTCTCATTTTGGAGACGAAACTGGCCACATACCGACACTTTCGGCCTCCACCGCCAGAAGCTTATCCTTGCTGCACAGGAACGTGCGACACTGCCGGACCCGGAAAAAGTATTGACAGCAGTCGAGAATCAATCCATCATTTGCTCTGTCTGTGCCAAGCTCCTGTGAACTCGCATCAGCGCATTTCCTTTCGTAGACTTTTCGATGTCACTCATACCTCCCCGCGTTCTTTGACCTTCCAGTTTCCAGATGATTTGCAAGTTTCATCCAAGGCTTGACCTTTTACGCTCCTTCTTTCCTTGACTTTCTTAAGTAGCCAGGTAGATGCTCGTCGTGCAAACCACGACAGATTATCGCGGTTCTTCTGACTGTTGAAGTAAAGCAAGTCAGCCGATGTTTTACGGTTATGATAATTTATGCTGCGCACACGTCGAGTTCATGTATCACGGCCCCAGGGATGATGATCAAGACAGGTAACCGTTGTTGCTCAGCCTCGGACACAAATGTTTGTATGATGTCAAGAAATTCCAGTAATATATTCGTATCAAGCACGATGATTGCCCATCGTTCAGTCAGTGAGATCTTGGCAAACATGGAGTTATTCACAGATAGGGAACTTTAGGCGGCGGACACACCTGCATCTCGATGTCCATATTCGTGATTTCGTCAACAGATCGAAGGGTAGCATCTAGTTGGGTTGTCCTCATGGCTGTGGTAAATAGTTGTCTCCACCAGGATCGGTAGGGCAGTGGGTGGAGCTCCACCCACCCTCGTAGGTATTGGCCGCTCCATCGAGGATGGGCGGGGGGGTTCTACTTGAAGATTGCATCATGAGATGTTCAATTGGGGTTGGCGATTAACGGAACGTAGCAGTGAAAAATTGACATGTGCCAGTGGCACACTTGAAATTCCGACAATGATATCTAATTGCTAGGGTGCGAGTAATACAATGTCTTAATGACATGCGAATAATAAACTACTGAAATAAAAATGTCGGAGGTGACCGTTGCACAACTCAGGAACCTGAAGAGATGGCCAGTTTCTTCATAGGAGGCGTACCATCCCCCTCTTCGGCAGGATAAATGTCAGAACTCTGATCGTCACTGACAATCTTACGCTTAAGCATAGCACGTTTGGAATCAGGCGAAGGAGACAATGATGTCCGTGGTCCGTTGCCTTTCAGAGGTGTCGAGTGGGCACCAGTCACCTCTGGGGTTCGCGAGCGACTACGACCTGGACCATCCCGCAGCCGTGCTGCAAGGTTTTGAGCAGAAGTGATAGCTTCCGAATGACACGTCGCATGGAAAATCTACGCACAAGTCAACCAACCAAGCCCGGCAAAGAATTTCCGCAGGAACTTACCCTATCATCTCTCTTGACTGCATTCCTCCACACCCACTCTTCATCGTCTTCCAAGAACTCAGATTTCATGATCTCCTTACATATTGGACATGATATTGACTTGGCCTCATCGCCCGGCGGAACCACAACAAACTGTGAACGAAGTTCGGCATCACGCTGGGCAGCCTCGGCAGCAGCAGTTTTCAAAGAACCGATTTTGGAGCCATCGGCTCGTCGCTTGCCTTTCATATCCGATGCTCCTTCATGAAGCCAATCCTACGTAACGCTAGTCAGGTTTGAACCAAAATTGCAAAGAATCGCCATACCTCAATATTAACGAACCAGCTTCTGCTATGTCCACGACCTTGGTTCTGGTTGACTTTCCTGTTCTGTCTGAAGTGCATGTCTAGATGGTCGTCCATAGCCTTCTTTCCCGAAGCATCATCACTAAATCGTACGCCACACTGCTTACACTGAGCGGGGAGCCGATCATAGAGAAATGATGTGACAAAGGGTCGTTTTCTAAAACGACGTCTAAGTAAAAAGATATAACACTAGGTGACGTTCAACGTACCTAACGATGTCGGTGGTGGTAAGTTTGATTTTTTCAGAAAGGACAGCTTTTCTGTATGCGCGAGTATTATCGCGGCTGAGACTGTGAGATGGGGGAGGCGTCCGCTCTTCATCAACATTGGAACCTGCGCCAACCGGTGCACTATCAGCGGAAACGACGCCTGCTTTCAGAAGTGCACTATAAAGGTTTGCTATAGTGTTCGGAGGCATCGCTGGAGCCGTAGACGGCGATGAACTGGATTGCGCAGACGAGAGGATGGCGGATAGGTTCACGGGCTCTGCCTTGGTTGATTCCGATTGATAATTGAATGCACTGGAAGGCTGGGGAGGAGCAGTCGGATAACTCGATTGGAATTGGCGCGCATAGGTAGGTTGTTGCGAATAAGGATACGAAGAGGTTGAAGGGGGATATGATGAAGACGGAGGTGGGACTGGCATTGCCTGTGGTGGCACTTGAGGTGGGCGCGTCAATGATCGCAATTGACCAAGAATTTGTCGTAGTTCGTCCTGGGAAACACCAGCTTCTACCAGTTTCCGCAACTGAATTTGTACATGGAATGAGACATGGTATATGATAAGCACACTGTCTCTCACCTGTTGCAACACCTCAACATGTTTCTGCGTTGTAGTATCCCAGGGATTCGATTGGAGGGTTCTCTCCTTCTGACCTAATGTGAATTCGAGCTCGCTGAGGACTTGGACTTTGGAGACCTATCGAATGAACGCCCAACATGATAGGTTAGCACTGGCTGACCACAAAGGGACGGAAATACTTACATCCGTTGATGATACAGAATCACCACCCCACACACCCCGTTCGATCGCGAGTTGAGTTATGACGCCAAAGAGCTCCTTACCGCTCGGCGCACCAGTTCTCCAGGTAAGGAGCATTTCCTCCATCTTACTGCGAGTTGCCTGGTCCACCTGCTGATAAGTGTCGAGGAATAGCGGAATAACGAAGGGCGCAAAATGGCGCGCATACGGCTCAAAGACATTCTTCGAGATGGCATCGAGGAGATAGAATGCGGGCAGCTTCATCCAAGGGGGTACCTGAACAACACAAACCAAAAATGGAAATATGAGTCAGCTACTTGGCTGCGGAGGGGAGGAGAGCAAAAACAAGAAGGAACGTCATGTTTCTACAGCAGGGAGCGACTCGTTCTCATAGACTCGCCCTCTTCATGCCGCTGTCCACAGCGGCGCCCTTCAGCGGGGCGATGAGAGGTTATCTTTGCTCAAACTACATGACGAAGTCTAAATACATAGTTTGCAAGCAACAGACGACTCTGCAAAGCGCGAAAAGACGCTCGCCCATCCCCATCCGCTGTGATCAAGTAAAATTTTCATTGTAATGATCGGAGGCTCACCCTTCTGATATGCGAATCGATGCACTGTGCGACCACGTCGGCCCATCTTGAGTATTCTTGAGCAAACATGGATAGCGTCTGGATTATCGGCCTGGAGTTAATGGTAAGTTCTGCCAGACGGGCAGTAAAATCACGTCGGAACGAGTTGGGATCCACATGATAAACCGGAGGAGCTGGTGGTGGTGGTTGCTGGTAGGAATATGCTGCAAGAGCAGACGGATACCCTGGCGCTGGATATGTGACCTGCCCGTAGGCGGGGGGCTGAGAGTACATCGACATGTCACAAGCTTATGACGCTGTAAGTTCTTGCCAATGTTACACGGGTTTCACCTGGAACCGCCAAGCGAGAAGACTCTGAATTTAAATTCCACTTAAAAGTGACGGTGGCCGGAGCTCCCAATGAAACGGTGATGGTGGGTGAAGGTAAAGAAGCAGATGTGACCACGATGGCTTGGAAATCGCCGCTTCATCGGATTTAAACCCCCGACCGCGAATAGCCGGTTAGCCTCCTCGCCCCGGAGCACAACATCCCAAGCTCAGCGACCTCAAGAACAACGGCGACCACAAAGTGAGTCAAATTTCTCGTGTTCAACGACGCCTTGGGCGCCTTTCTCCTGTAATCAGTATCAGGAATCTTTCTTCATGCATGCTGGAACCGTGAAACCGATGGATTCCATCTGTACATAGTGGATAACTCGTGACTAACTGTCCCGTATGCCAGATGCGCGACGTCCTCAAGACCGAAGAGATAGATGTCCCTGAAGCCGTCACCGTCGAGATCAAGGCTCGGGTTATCAAAGTGACCGGTCCACGGGGATCCCTCAAGAAAGTTGTCCGTCATGTGGATATGGATATTCGAGTAGTTAAGGCTGGCAAGAACAAATCCAAAGTGATCCTGGCTGTCTGGCAAGGTGGACGCAAGCACGTTGCCTGCCTAAACACCATCAAAAGTCTGATCAACAACATGATCATCGGCGTCACAAAGGTTTGTCGAGCTCATTTTTGCATCGGATGAATACGTTGAAGCGGAAATAGGGCTTCCTGTACAAAATGCGCGCGGTCTACGCTCACTTCCCCATCAACACTATCATTCAGGATAGCGGGCGAAAACTGGAAATCGTAAATTTCCTGGGGGAGAAGGTATATTTGACGACAGTTGCTCTGGGAAATTCAAGCTAACATCCACCAGGCTGTCCGGAACGTTGACATGTTGGAAGGCGTAACAATATCAGAGTCGAAAGCACAGAAGGATGAACTCATCCTGGAGGGGAATGACGTTGAAAATGTTTCACAATCAGGTAAACTCAGTTAACCAGAATGGTTGTAACACCGACTGACAAATTCATGCAGCCGCATCGATCCAAGGTAGCTGCAGAGTGCGGAACAAGGACATCCGTAAATTCTTGGATGGTGTCTATGTTTCGGAGCGGACGACGGTGATCACAGAGTGAGCGGTCTCGAAGCCGAATGGGTTGATTGCCTTAGTCAAAACCATGCCAAGTATGCGGTAATATCCCACAGCTTTGTATGATCACACGTCCTATGATATTCCATCGACATCTTGTTCTCGCGTGATACACGACAGCGTACGTAGTTCCATCACTGGAAGGTTCATGGAATAAATGGTATCCATGTATGAACTCGCTGGCGATAAACTTTGTAATCGTTTCCGAAGAACTGCATCAATGCCCTTTCTTCGACTGTGGAAAATAAACGCGAGACAGACAGGACGAAGGAGAAGACAGACCTCGTGTGCGTCGATAGAAGAACCTCCAAAGTATGATGGCGAAACCTATGAAGCTGACTGGATTTTGCAAGACCAGCTGCGTGCCCAGAGCCCAGTAGAAGAAACCGGCATAAGAAGGGTGACGAAACCACCTGGCACAGAACGTATCGAAATCAACTGGGCTTGACCTCAGAATGTTGACCTACGCATATACTCCACCGGTCACTAGTCGATGAGAATCTCGCTTACGGAGTGCGACTGCATGCGAGAAATTGGTGGATGCATGCACCATTGCGGTTGTTCTTAGCGTCTGGCCGAACAGCACCATAAGGACACCTATCATACTTACTCAGGAGAGTATGGCAAGTATTGGACAGGCGACGCACCGATAGCAGAGATGTATGTGTGCGACTTGAAAGAGGGAATGAAGAACAAGGTCACAAGGTATTCTATGAGTGCAGTGCCATTTGCGACGTGATACGTTGCACCATTTTCGAGCAAGAACGCTGAAGACAAGGTTAGCTATGGAAGCACGCGCTACAAAGCAGTGGCGTGCTCACAGTCCACGCTACACTTTTCCAAATTCCAACCGGCAGTGACAGCATACTCCCCCCAGTGGAAGGCCGACCACGCTGCAACAAAGAAGCCGAGCTGATACGTAGCCCACCAGGGTGAAGGAAAGCCTCCTTTCAGGAAAACCGAAAACCCAAGTGCATAGCAACCTCCGAGCAGGAACGATATTGTGGAGGCCGCGAGTGGGGTGTTCGGTATGCCGCCATGGTGTTCAATGTTGTCAGGAACGGTCATCAGGGGATGTTTCGCGTTTCTGCGTTCCTGTATACGTTGTTCAAAGCCATCTGCTTGTATGTCTTGCATGAAGACGTCGGCTAACAACTAAGGATTTTGACTTTGACTTTATTAGGAACGTCCCTTTTTGTTTCCCAGTGATGACCATGCTGCGTTGGCATCTGCCCCGAAGATGTAACTCCCATCGCGCAGGCTCCAGCTTGCACCTCCTCCGCTCCTTCGCGTCCGTGACCAGCAACGAGACTGGCGATACGAGGAACATAGCACTCGTAGCCCACATCGGTACGTACTAACGAATTTGCGGAGGAGATCGCGTCCGACGCGTCGTGCAGACTCTGGTAAAACAACGTTAACGGAATCCATCTTGCACAAGTCATCCTACATTCCATCTCCCGGTTCCGTCGACAGCGGAAGTACCACTACCGATTTCTTGCCTGCCGAGAGGGAGAGGGGCATCACTATACAGTCTGCAAGCATACCCGTCAAATGGAAAAACTGGAACTTTAACCTTATTGATACTCCAGGCCATGCTGACTTTGGCATGGAGGTCGAGAGCGCTAGCCGCGTGGTTGATGGCGCTGTCGTGCTAATAGACTCGGTTGAGGGTGTTGAGGCGCAGACCACGGGTGTATGGAGGCAGCTATCCAAGTGCGTATACGTGCATACATTCAACCCGGGATTGATCCCCATACTCACCATTTCCAGATACAACGTGCTCACTCGCATGCTGTTCGTTAACAAGCTTGATCGACCAGGAGCGTCTTTTAGGTCATCGCTGCAATCTCTCTTAACCCACAAGCTACACGCGAATCCCTTGGCCATTACAATCCCATTGGCATCTATGAACCCGGAAAATTACTCTCGGGCAGAACCAGGTATCGAGGGATTAGTGGACATCCTAAAATGGGAGCTATGGAAGTGGACAGAATGTGGAACTTGCATTTGCCAACCCCTCCCGCTGGTCAAGAGCCCCTCAGAGTTTGTAGAGATATTCCCTGCCGGCCACCCTATCATCCCTCACCTGTTACCCGCTCGAATAGCACTGCTTGAAAACCTCGCGATGTTCTCCGAAGACCTCATGGATCGACTCCTGGGTCTCCCATCAGACCCGTGCTCTTATCTCCAAATACAACCCACGGAAATCATACCTTACTTGCGCAAGTCAACCGTTAAGAATCAGGTTCTTCCCGTGTTATGTGGTTCTGCCATCAAAAGCATCGGTACGGAGTTGGTCATGGACTACGTGGGACATTTGCTCGCCAGTCCTCTCGATGTACGTTTGCAAGTCGAATCTCCAGATGCCCCTGTGCGTTTGTTGGCCTGGAAAGTTGCATGGGATAAGCGTAAAGGATGGATGACATTCATACGGGTGTACTCAGGTAAGTCATACGAACGAGAACTGGGCTTTTTCCAAAAATTTCTATAGGAACTCTCAGACGCCAGAGGTCTATATTCAACGTAAACACAGGGCAGAAGGAGCAGATTTCAAAGCTTCTTCTGTTATACGCCTCGGAGCCGGAAGAAGTAGACACCCTTCCATACGGTTCTGTTGGAGTCGTTCTCGGCCTCAAGTACACTCGCACTGGGGATACCCTCGTTGACATGCGTGACGTTGGAAAATCGAATCCCTCTCAAATCTCACTTCGAGGGGTTACACCACCTCCAGCCGTCATGTCAGTCTCGATCATACCTAATTCCCACTCCGACCTCGACCCAGTTCAAGATGCCATCCGCTCGCTGATTCGTACGGATCCCTCGGTCCGCATGGACAGTCAGGAGGGCCAAATCCTTGTCCATGGCCTAGGCGCCTTGCATCTCGAGATCATCGAGGGTCGACTGGAAGATGAATGGGGTGCGAAATTCGAGTTTGGAAGCCGTCAGGTCTGCTATCGAGAATCGACCGAGGCCGTCATTCCCGCACAACTTGAAGAGTGGTCTACAGAAATCGCCGGGAAAACAACGACAGTCCAGATTGCATTGTTGGTAGCACCTCTCGGAGACGATGAACAAGGTGACTCAGCATTTGACGGTAATCTCGTGTTGGATGCCCGCGGCCGGCCGCTCAAGTCCCCTGATGCATATTCAAGTCAACTGGATCCGTTAGCACACCTTGCTCGTGGTATTGCAAGTGCCCTCTCGAGTTCCCCGCACACGTCCCTTCCATTGTCGTATATCAAGGTGCAGATTGCGCAATACATTCTACCACCTCAGGCGCCGCCATCCATCCTCACTGGTGCAAGCTCATACATACTGCGCTCGAAGCTTAGAGGGGCGGGAATGGGCCCTATCCTTGAACCTTTCATAAACCTCAACGTGTCCGTCAGTGTGGATGTCCTCGGCAAAGTTATCAAGGACATCACAGAGCATGGGGGCGAAGTTCTTGACCTTGCCAGCTCGCCGGCAGCCGCTGACGAAGATGGGGATCCGTACTCCTCGGATGGACTATATTTACCCCCTGAGGAGCTCTCGCCTTCCTCGACGACCCTCAGGGCATCTTTATCCGCTTCCGCTTTGCCACAAGCAAAACGCACCCTCCAAGCCACCGCTCCACTAAGTCAAATGTTGGATTATTCGACGCGACTGCGCGCACTGTCTGGTGGTCATGGTAGCTTTGACATGACGAACGCTGGTTTCCGACAAGTAGCAGAGCCTCGCAAGAATGAGATACTGAGAGAGATAGGACGCGCGTAATACGTATGTACAGACATCTCTACTAGCTAATGTTACCCTAGAATAGCTCTCTTACTTCATCTGCATCTCCAAACAATACCGCACCATCCATATCGTCGTCATCGTCAGCTGCAATTGTATACATTTGCCCTCCTGCATTGAGTGTTTGACTGAAGTTCATGAGGTCATCGTCACTATAATCATCAATTTCGGCTGACACCTCATCGTTGAAGAGAGGCACGGGAGGAAGAGTCTTTCCTCTTCTAAATGGTGCCTCGCTTGGCGCCCTGTCGTACTCCGGGAGGAACAGCGGTGTTTTCGCCCTTTGTTCTGTCGTAACTGATTCGCTGGGCGGAAGGAGTGACTGGTTTAGTGCTCCGCGTTGAAGCGACATCCTGAGTCCCTTGGGTTCGGCGCGTAGAAGTGGCCAAGGTTCGACGACCACGCAGAGACAGTGACCAGATATAGTAAAAGATTGGTACTTGAGCTTCAGTAGGGGTTTTGGTTTCTCCTCTTCATCCTCGACAACAAGTTCGATATCTGCTGTATTAGGTGGTTCGTCGTTCGCATCCCGTGGAACGGCATCTCGATCTTCGTCGACAAGGCTTGACAAATTGACCTTCTCAGCGACGAAATTCCTGCAAAAGACGGCGGAACTCACACGTTGTTTGAATCTTCATTCGAACCTTCATCCATTTCGAGGGCTGGAGAGTTCATGGCAACATCCGTATCCTCTATGTCATCATCATCTTCCGAAGATGCATCAGTTACGATGCGACGACGCAGCTTTCGCACGGGGCGAAGCGCTCTTGAGATAGAGTTGTCGGTATCCGTGTCTTCTTCGCTTTCCTCAGGAGACCACTCATCCTCGTCAATGCGATCCCGGGAAACTGTCTTCTTTCCTTTGGACTTGGAATGTTTTCGCTTTCTCTTCTTCGCCGGGAGTTGGGTGCCTAACCTCTTCTTTTGCGGATTCCGATCTCCAGCTCGTGCAGGAATAGACTTGGGAGCTACTTTTGAAGGAATAGGCGCAGTGACAAAATACCTAGACTGGATGGATCTCATCAAGCTGTTTGAAGGGTGCTGGCTACATGTGGCATATGCTCACCTTGAGGAGAACTGTGTGGGGTTCAGTCTTTCGAAAGAAATACGCAAACTGGTAGGTTTCTGTGATGAGACAGCAGGTGAACAAGCACAGGCCAAGCTAACGAAATGTAAACGAACCTCCACGGTGAACTTCGACGGTTCCTCGCTTATTACCAGGCGCGGCTCCTGGGCCAAAGTGAACATCCTTCTCTGCTTGTAGCTTCGGGATGATTCTGCGAGAGCTCTTAGTATTTCGGCGCACAGACATAATGAATAGAGGCTCACAAGGGTCGCAAATCCGCCAGTACGTGTTGCAGGACTATGTCTGACATCCAATCAATGTGCTGTTCATCGAGATAAAGCTGGTAGACATGTTTCAAGTTGTCAAGCTGGCTTAAGAGACACAGGCAAGCGACTGACGAACAGTGGAAGGATAATTTCCGTGGATATGCGCAAATAATACGCGTTTCTTGGCTTGAAGGCCATCGAAGACTGGAACTGAATCTGCACACACTACTAGTTCAAAACAGGAGGTGTTGATGCGGCGGCTGTTACAGTAAATGGCCCACGCTGGCAGCCTTAGGCTGAGTGGCGGACCGGAATCAATAGTCGCTTGAGCCTCCTCCAGGACATGTACTGAGTTATCGAATCGACGCCAAACCTGAGATCAGTCATTCTAGGACTAGCATTTCGTGACAATAGCACTCCAGTAAATCATTGTCCATTCCTAAATATCCGAGCAACGACTCAAGAACACTATCGTACACTGAGTCGGTGACTCCTGTAATGCATATTCAAACCTCGTTGATACTAACACCGGGGCCAGAGATGATAGCCTTGATGACACCCTTTCCATCTTCGCTCTTGCCATTACGGGTGGTTTGGAATGCGAGCAGAGACTGCTCGAATGGGAAGCTGCCAGCAATGCGGAACCGTTAGCGCAGACAGGCGATTGACACTGATACTAACCGATGTGAAACTAGAGGCTTCAAATTTATCTTGCCTTGAGCAACTAGAGCAATAGCCATTGGATAATCTCCAGGCTAAAGTTGGTCAGCTTTCGGGGGGGATGAACAAAAGGAATGAACGAACGCCGTAGCGGAAAGACCCTTTGATAATCAACTCTCTCGCGAGCACAAGACTCATGTCAATGTTGATGTCGGATTGACCCATGCCAACCTGAGGGAAATGAGCTGTGAACGATTCCTCTCAACTGTTTTGGAACTCACCTGCACGTACGTCCCTCCAAACTTCACGATGCGGATACCCGTCTGAATAGAAACCTCGGCGCCAGACGCGTCGATAACCAGATCAACAGCAGTGGGACCACGTTCTGAGACACCAAGTTGCTGCTTCAGCGCCGCTGCTGACCGCTTAGAATATGTGACACGGCTCTCGCCCTCCGCCATAGACGGTGGGTGATATACGTCCGTGGCAGCGTAGGATTTCGCAAAATCAAGGCGGTGGGCTGCGATGTCGACCGCGATGATACGGGATGCTCCAAGGGCCTTTGCGACAGCCATACAGAGGATCCCAACAGGACCGCAGCCAAAGACAGCAATAGATTGGTTTGCCCTGAGTGCCCCAAGTTTCGATACTGCGTGAACAGCAACAGACAACGGCTCCATCTAAATGGTTGAAATATGACACTGGAAGTTGTTCGTGTGTGTGAACTCTCACCATTGCACCATCTTCGAGGGTGAGGTGAGAGGGAAGTGGGTAAGCAAGATCAGAAGGAACAGCATAATAACGACCGAGTGTGCCATCATGGGGTGGGGTGGCGGCAAACTTGACATCGGGGCAAAGCTTGTAGGTGAAGAGCGTCAATCATTTGCATCTGAAGTACAATGGGTCTCTTGACCTGATATCTCCCCTCCTTGCAAGCATTACACTTTCTACATGTTGCTCCAGGCTCGATGGCGACGCGGTCACCTGCTTTGAGGTGGGTCACAGAAGACCCGACTTGGGAGATAAACAATCAGCATCTGTGACCATTGTTCAACGGTCAAGGTAATACCCTTGTCAATGACTCCAGATGACTCATGGCCGAGTACCTCACGGGTAGGAAAAATTAGCACGTGAAACGTGGGGTACCTTTAAAGGCGACAGACCATGTCAGAACCAAGAGGGAGTACATAGTCCCCGATTCTACCATGCACCAGGTAGTGAATCTTAAACAACGGATGAGATGCGATCAAAAACAACGCGATGAAGTGATGTTACATCAGATCCACAGATTCCTGTATCATAAATCGAATAGATCAGGTCTGCGACGATTGAGTGAAGGAGTCGACCCACCAGTCTTTTTCACTTCCACAAGTACATCGTGAGGACCGACTGATCCGGCATGTTAACGCATGTTGTGGACGGAGTAGGCGACCAAAACTCACTTTCTGGAATTGGGCGTTGCTCAAATTCGGTAGAATCAATCTTCTTGAGAACGAAAGACGCATTGTCTGAGGACATGTTGGACAATTGGCTGAAGGTAGCCCAAGGGTGATAGATATGCGGAGCTTTTCAGGAGATGCAAGTACTGGCCCATGTGGTATAAGACTATCCGGGCTGGACGGTCCGTATACGTGCTCAGATGAGCGATGATGGTGTGTTGTGTCCCATGCAAATACCTACACTGGCTCGAACACGCTGCCCTCCCCAGTGTGAGCACGATGCCACTGAAGACATTGTGAGTCCCGTAGCGGTAGTTATACTCTCCGCGCTCACTGACTATGATCGCTGTGGCCTATAGTCTATAGTGCCCACCGATTCAAGTTTCAGATTGAGATATGGACCGGTGGACGGAAAATTTTTAGAGTCGCTCGGATGCATAATCAGTTGTACCGAAGAATATTTAGGGCAGTGCTAAAAGGCGCTAGCGACTTGGATTTCTTAGTTGACGGTGAGACTGGGGAGTGCAACTGACCACCTCACGGTGGCCACTCTCTCTCACCGATATTTACTTTCTGGGAATGATCTTGACACATGTACCACCAAACGATCTCGATCTCGAGCACGCAATCTCATGCGTGAGGATAGCAGTCTAGATAGCCCATCAGCAAAACATTATTATTGTCCAAGAAAAAGAGTACTCGATTCGGTGACTCCTGCCATTCGAGCAGAGGTCTAACGATCCCAGGACGAGACAGATCAATTTCCCTCTCGAGACCAAAATTATCGAAAATTCACTCGTAAAGAAGAAAAGGAGGAACACACTACTATCCTCGGGAAGCTGAGCCCTGACCGGATCCTTTGGTTCGGGTCTCAGTCTCAGGCGTATAGGGCTCCACCATCGTGTTTAAATTCACGGTTGCATCGGAGTGTGACATGAGAAGTGAAACAATCGGAAGAGCCGGGGACGAGAGATAAATACGACGGGGTGGCATTTATGAATATCTACTGCAAGTAGGATGGTGCGAAGACGCGAGTCTTGAAGGGGAAATGTAAGGACAGCATTCACATGAACCTGGGCAAGTTGAAATAGGCGTAGAGGCGGCGATTAGATGATGATAGATAACCGTTGACTCAGGGCAGGCCCAACGAATATCTCAAAATCACGTCTGCGTCGCCATCTCAAACTCATCTCCCCCTCTCTTCGTTTCCCCCATCCAACATGGTCTTGTCTAGCGTCCTTGGCTTCCCTCGCATCGGTACTCTCTCTTCTTCGCTCGATCCAAATGTGAGCTCATACAACACCCACACAGGTGCACTCCGTGAGGTCAAAAAGGCTGTCGAAGGTTACTGGGCGGGCAAGATCTCCGCCGCTGACCTCCAGAAGGCTGCAGCTGATGTTCGAAAGACTAGCTGGAACAGCCTCAAGGAGCGCAACGTTGACTTGATCCCCAGGTTTGTGGTTCGTTTTCTATATCAGTGTATATACCCATTCTTGGACAGCGGTGAATTTTCACTCTACGACCACGTCTTGGATCATTCCGCGGCCTTCAACGTCATCCCTAAGCGCTACGTCGGCCTTGGCTTGTCTGATCTCGATGTATTCTTTGCGATGGGTCGTGGTCGTCAAGCCGATGGCGTTGACGTTCCCGCTTGTGAAATGAAGAAATGGTTTGTAACTCGTTCACGTTTTTTTTTTTAATCATTCAGTTACCGTTTTGTAGGTTTGACTCCAACTATCACTACGTTGTCCCAGAGCTCTCCGAGGAGACCGACTTCAAGTTGCTTTACAACAAAGCCCTTCAGGAGTACAAGGAAGCTAAGGGATTGGGAATTACTACTCGTCCAGTGGTTTTGGGGCCAATTTCTTACCTCGTCCTCGGAAAGGCTGCCAAGGAAGCATCAGCCAACTTCCAACCCATCTCCTTGCTGCCCAAGATTCTGCCCGTCTACAAGCAGCTGCTGTCAGAGCTCAAGGCTGCTGGCGTCGACTCGGTCCAGGTCGATGAGCCAATTCTTGTTCTCGACAAAGCTTCGGATCTTGACAAGCAATACGCTACTGCATATGCAGAACTAGCACCGGTTGCTCCCAAGATCGTGCTGACAACTTACTTCGCTCGTCTTGACTCCAACCTGAACTTTGTCGCCAAGCTTCCTGTCGCTGGCCTCCACATTGACTTGACTCGCGCACCTGGGCAGCTCGATGACGTTGTAGCGGCCATCAAATCTACCCGAATTCAGTTATCGCTTGGTGTTGTTTCTGGGAGAAACATCTGGAAGTCCGACTTTGCCGTCGCGATCAAGCAAGGCCAGGCGGCCGTTGCCACACTCGGTGCAGATCGTGTCATCATTGCAACATCGTCTTCTCTTTTGCACACACCCGTAACCTTGGCCAATGAGAAGCAGTTGACCGCGGAGCAGAAGGACTGGTTCTCTTTTGCATTGGAAAAGGCTGAGGAGGTTGCGAGTATCGCCGCCGTCCTCTCTGGTTCACAGGACCCGAAGGTGTCGGCAGCTCTAGAGGCGAACAGGGTTTCCATCGCTAAGCGTCGTGAATTCGAACGCACATCCGACGGCGCCGTCCGCCAACGCGTTGCTGCCATCACCCCTGATATGTATCGCCGCAAGAATCCGTTCGCCACTCGCAAGGAGGTCCAGGCTAAGAAGCTACAACTTCCCAAGTTCCCTACAACTACCATCGGTTCTTTCCCTGTGAGTGTTCTATCTTCTGCGACTAGACTGGCACTTTTCTTACGACTTCCCAAAGCAAACCAATGATATTCGTAGTGCTCGTGCCAAGCTCGGCAAAGGCGGGATAACTCCTGCTGAGTATGATGAGTTCATCAAAAAGGAAATACAGCTAGTCGTCGGCTTCCAGGAAGAGGCTGGGCTTGATCTTCTCGTTCACGGTGAACCGGAGAGAAATGACATGGTTCAATACTTTGGCGAGAAACTCAAGGGTTTCGTCTTCACCCAAAACGGATGGGTTCAGTCTTACGGATCTCGGTATGCGCCTCGCCTTGCATCGTTGGCTTGACTTGATGGACTCCTTGCAGTTACGTGCGACCCCCGATTATCGTCTCTGATGTTAGCCGCCCCACTGCCATGACCGTACAATGGAGCAGCTACGCACAAAGCATCACCAAGAAACCCATGAAGGGTATGCTGACTGGTCCGGTCACGATCCTAAATTGGTCGTTCCCTCGTGAAGACGTGTCACGTAAACTGCAAGCTCAGCAGTTGGCATTGTCACTCCGCGATGAAGTCGTTGATCTTGAGGCTGCTGGTATCGCTGCCATTCAAGTTGATGAGCCAGCCATCCGCGAGGGCGTAAGTTCACTCGAAAGATTAACGCGTGGGCTATCTGACGTCCACACCAGTTGCCTCTGCGTAAATCCGACTGGGACGCGTACCTGGAATGGGCCGTTGACACTTTCAGGCTTGCTACTGCCGGTGTTCGCGACGAGACACAAACTCACTCCCACTTCTGCTACTCCGACTTCGGCGACATCTTCCCCTCCATTCAACGTCTCGATGCGGATGTTATTTCTATCGAGTTCTCAAAGAGCGATATGAAGTTATTGCACACCTTCCAGCAATACGGTTACTCCAACCAGATCGGTCCTGGTGTCTACGATATCCACTCCCCCCGTGTTCCCAGCGAGCGAGAGATCATCGAGCGTCTCAAGGCCACCCTCGCTATCATTCCTGCTCATCTGATGTTCGTGAACCCAGACTGTGGTTTGAAGACACGTGGTTGGAAAGAGACCAAAAGTACGCCCTTCTTTCCCCTTCACCGTCCAGTAGACTGATTATTCGCAGCCTCTTTGGCAAACTTGGTCGCTGCTGCTCGTTGGGCTCGCGAGAATGCTTAAATCTTCCATTACTGCGCTTCAACAGCAGAGGTTATTTCATGGCCTTCTCGCGCTAGGGGGGGTTTTGCACTTGACCTTGGGTAGTTGTGTTGCGATCATATCATGTCCGGTCCGGTGGGAATACCGATGGGACAGTGCAGATGGGTACTGCTTTGTGGGCTTTGTGGGCGTCAGGTGTCTCAGGAGAGGCAGGAGCTTGACGTGGTTATGAGCGTAGTAGTCGGATTTCAACAATCCTTAATTGTATGTACTACACAGTGACTTGAATGCAAGACGTCCGTCAACGTTTGTCAGCCAGCTTTGCCAAGTCAACTGTTGCACGTTGAACTATTCAGTTGTTGCTCGTATTTGGCAGAGGTGATCTAGTCTACCATGAGGGTGTGGAGGTTTGATGGAGCACACTACAATGAGTCTGATGTCTAGGTGAAGGTAGTAGATTATAAGATATCCATATGGAATAAAAAGATGAAACGAATGGTGTCTAAAGCGATGTCAAGAGGGTCCCACCGTCCCAGGAAAGCCAGTGCAAAGACATCGAGTTGATAAATTAATCAGTGATCGTCAACCAATTCATCATCCGCAGTCGAGTCTCGTGTATTTTGCAAGAAATCAACGGAGAAACGGCGTTCGCCCTGCTGAGGGATTTCAGATCAAGATAAGGTAAGGTAAAGAGACAAGGAACTCACGCTCGGCAGTGATACGCTGGGGGCTTCGTTCCTTCCGCGCCCGAACAAGCTGAGTATCCTTGTTCGACCCTGTTGACGTTTTCTACCAAGATCTTCTTGTCCGGATGGATCGAGTGCTGTAGTTTCCGGTCCGTTCATCAACACCATTCCAGCCGAGCTAGAATTCGCAGGAACGAGGGTCCTGGGAACACTTCCACTTGAAGATAATCTTCGTGGTACTAGTACGTGATCCGGTAGTGCCGTGGCGTTGACAACAGTCTTCTTTGCACGAAAAGTAAACTTCTTGGACGCGGGGCGGGAGTCGCTCTGCGGAGCGTTTTTGGATGCTATAAGCTTCGTCTTCGAAAAGAGTTCGCGTGCGACAGGGAGGACGGGAACGAGTGGTTGGTGGAACGCCATACGGACCCAGCCCCTCCAGGTAAGATCGCTGGGTAAGAATTCATCGACCAACTCTTCAAACTATGACGAGTGAGTGAGCCGTCATGCAGGATAGAAGAAGAGGCATACACTCCAAGTTTGGTTGCGGAATTCCAATGTGTGGGTGCGAATCCGCGCATCGCGGCATTCGAAAGACTCTGCCTTCATTATGCTCAGTAGGAGATCGATACTAGTCGAAGAATTCAGTCGAGGTATTTCAGATTAATATCCCAACTACCTTGAGATTCTCACTAGAACGAAGGTTTTCTGCGAAGAACGTGTCTTCATTTCTACCGCGTCATCTTTACCAGGTCGGTCTTCTCGATTGGCCTTCCTGACACTCCGGGAATCCTCGTTGATATTCAAATCTGGTACAGCAGTTCGGCCAAAGGAAGTCTCGATTGGTGTCTTCGCAGATTCGGCAGCCGCGCTACGTAAATCGGTAAAAGATCGAGAAGTTCCCAGTTTTCGCAGATTGGGCGAAAGCCTATTCGAATCCAATGATGCACGAGATTTCTGTATCAACAGAGTCGACTCCAAGGAAGATCTGGGAGGAGGTAGCTCCGAAGGACCATACAATTCAGCTGAATCACGGTTTACGCGCGGGCTATCTCTCCTGTTCCTACCCCGCCGAGCGGGCCATACGTATTCCATGATACGCTGGCCAAGGCGTGCATCGAGCTGCAGGCGGATGGGATGAAAGTCGAGTTGGAATTTCTCATAGATCGTGATTCCGCCGACTGGCGCAAGCACCATCCAATCAGCGTCGAGGAAAACATCTCTCTGTCATGCAATGAGAACGGAATCAAACTGTATCAAGAACGGAAAGTACCTTGCAAAGTGGGTGGTTAGAAACCTCTTCGTATTTCGAGACAATTTCAGTCCAAACTGCATTTGGAGACCCATCGAAAGCCAGCAGGTCACCAACTGTCAAGCGGTTGGCAATGGAGCTATCCTGTTTGCTCAGCCATGAAAAGTCTATGCTGCGCACAGCAAGTTTTGCCAGCAACTCTCGATTATCGTCCAACATTTTCCAAGAGATTTCCGACGAAGAGGCCTCTAGAAGAAGGGCAGATTTTTGGTCTGAGTGACCATCAGTCCTGCTCTGAGCCACCCGTATCGCATCAAAGATTAGGTTGAGCTCTTCTACTAGTTGGAAGATATGAGCTTTGAGCTTGAGGACCTGCAACGCCTTCTGGGGACGGTTATCCGAAATGTGATGACTGACATCGTTATGTGTCTCGAGCACGCTCCTGAGACGACACTGAAGGTCAGAAACGACGCTAGCAACGGACCTCAAATCCGTGAAGTCATATGCGAAAAGCAGCGTTTCCAGCCTCTCATGCCGTGCTTTATGCGCGATATCGGAGAATAGGACGAGATGTGTGATGATAGTGGAAATAAACTGGAAATGCCGGTCGTTTGCCGACACGGTAAAGCGGGGAACATGGATTTGCACCAAGTCCTATTTTCCAAAAAAGTCAGCATCATATCGCAAGGCCAATGAGAGCACTCAACGGTATCGTTCTGCAGATGAGCAGACCTTCCTCTATGCGTCTGCTCCGCCTTCGAATGAACAGAAGAGGTGATGTTGTTCCGAAGTCTGAGTCGATTGAACCGATCATAGTGGCAGTTAGCGTTAGTTTGAGGAACGATTCGGTCAAAGGAATCGCTTTCGCAACGATAGTCCAGCAACACTTCCAGGGGAACTGAGCCGATGTCGTATGGATCCGAGCTTGCCGGACAGAAGGTTTGAAGACCATCTAATGCCATATAGTTCCTTTGCAGGGATTCAGGATCAGCTTAACCCCCTTCGTTCAAAGGTTCTGTACCTGTGCATGATATGCCCACTAATAGGATCCTCCAAATTGGATGCATCCATTATTTTAAACACTTGCAACTTTGCCTGTATGGCGGCAAGGATCACGATCGACTCTGTATCAGTGCACCGCAATATAATCTGAGGTTTCAGCAAGAAGCAGAAGTGTCTCTTCCGGAGAACAACTCCATCTTCCCATCCGTCTAACGGCTTGACATCGGCTGGATCACTCGCGATATCTGTTCGAATGTCCAGTGACGTGCTACCTCGTCCTCCCACCAACATTTTGCGCAGGGCAGAAGCGGCCGTTTGTGCTGCGCCAGCGGTGGCTTTAGATTTCTCGTTGCCATCGTGATCAACGACATGGGGAATCATGGCTTCGGCTTGGTCTCGGATGAATTTAACAGCACTATTGGTCGTAGTCAGCACAGATCGAAATGTAGCCACAGTCACCAACCGAGTAGCCATATGATACTCGTACCCGCGACGAGCTCTCGAGCAGTTGTAGTACTTCATCAAAACCTGCGAAGAAAATGAGATATTGCACTTTGCAAGAGGAAAAAACTTACATCGCGGACAGCATTGCACATGAACACGTTCGGAGAGTGTACTTGATAGACATTCTCGAAATCCGCCCACTCAGAGGCAGATACCATTTCGGCTGGCATATAGTATGTCTCCACGTTACTCTTACGCGCACCCTCTGGGCACTGATCTACTGCTTTCAGGTGATTTATATAGTCTCGGAGTAGGGTGATCATTTTATCCAAGGGATATTGCCTCTAAAGCGTGAATCAACGATAATGTTTGTTCCTTCCATGATAAAACGCACCTTCACGTGTTGGGCCAACTTTATCTCCTCCTCCGCCATATGTTGCAACATTGCGATCCGCTGTTCTGCAAGAGAAATCTCGACTTGGGGAACAGCTAGAGAAAAACGAAACGACAAATCAGAGTCACGTTTATGCTTACAGACGATGAAAAATATCCCTACAGGGTTCGCTCCCAAGCAAACAAGTATGAGTGTTTTCATCGCCGAATTTGGTGTGCTCCACATGCATCTCGGTAAGAGGGGAGTTTTTCTTGAGATACGTCAACTTGGGGCAGGAGAGTATTGGGAACAGCTGGATATCCGGAAGACTCTGCCCGGGCGACCAATCTGTTTCGAGGAAGTCCTCACTATTCACCCAAGACGGAGGGACTTCCGAGCTTGAACATGCTCGGTTTTTATTGTTCCTGTCGGAGCTGGCGGACGGAAACGCAGCTTGTTTCAGCGGCTCTAAGAAAACGGCCAATATAGCACGAAGATCCACGTCCCTGAGGACGACCTCAGCTGCATAGAATGGTTTGTGCCGCACGACTTGAATGCTGTCGGGGACCTTGCCCGGAGCGATCGTCTCCTGGTCCCTTTGGTGCATGTCGGCTTGGAAGTGGCTGACTTTGGCCTTCAAGCCCACGATAGTTGTGGTCCCATCCTCCCATGACTCTCTGCTATCGTCGATGTATGCATGCGTTATGAACAGCTCCGGTACCGAAACGCGGTACTTGATCGTTGCTATGTGACGTGAAAACTTGGGCGATAGTGACTTCCGGTGGTAAGGGGAGCCTTGTCTGATTGGTAGTGATAGGCCATTATCGAACAACCCCCACCAAGACCAAAAGCTGGCAAAAGACTTTGGAGTGAGATGAAAACTACTTGGCTGGGGTGTCGGTCCTTGTCGAAGAGCCGAGGTTATTGAAATTGAGAGGTGAATGAAGTCTGACCGGAAACCGTGGTGGGAATCGTGACCAACCTACGATCGTTTGAAAACATTCTTACAATTGGGGCGGGAACATACCTGAAGTGCTGAGGGATTGTGTTTCGCCAACTGGACAGTATAATGTGGCCGGAAATCGAAAAAACGACAGGCACGATCGAAGGGAGAGGCTGAGCACTTGCTACAATCCATGCTGCTGCACGTGCGTTCAAGTATGACCCCTACACCGAAGCGGATGCCAGAGCACAGGTTGGCGCACATCTTAATCCAGTCATTTCTTGCCACAGTATGCCCCTGCGCGTAAATGCCTCCTGGACTAGTAACTAAATCGAACCTGACAGAGGTGTAACAGATGCAAGACATACGATGATATCCGACTTACTTTGGTATCAATATGGACATGGAATCGCTGGTTACTTGCACAAGCTCGCGCTCCTCGTTTTGGGCGCCAATATTGATACGTGGTTCACCTTGCCAGCAAAGAGCAAAACCGGCGCCGTCGTTATCCAGTACATATGGATCGCGGTTGCCTAACAAGACGTAAGCATATACAAGGCATATTCCATTTGTTCCTACCTTTCAAGTATAGTCGGACTTCTTCTTTGAACGAAATCTCGATTGTCCAGTGGAAGATCAACCTTAACTGCGGAACTCGTGAATCAGGTCATCCCGTGGAAGCGAGACTCATCATTACCTTGTCCCAGAACCCTATGGGTGGCGATGGATCCCGAGTCTCCGGGGTCAGGCTATCTAGAACCCTGACAATGTCTTGGATCGCGGGACTGTAACTAACACCCCAAGTGAACGCAGTCGTCTTGTCCGCCAGGACCGATATAAGTGGTCGAGCATAGGTTTTCACTGGCATGCTTGTTTTTGGGATGCGAAGTACGAGGGGGCGAGTGTTTGGGAAACCATCTTCGACGCTGTCCACAAGGCAAGAGATCCAATCAACCGACTGAGGAGGACCCATTTCCTCGGCTATGACAAAATCAGAATCGAAGATAAGCGAGGGAGATCCGTGATCGCCAGATCGGGCAGGAATATAAAGCAGTGGGAGAGGATAGTCACGGAGCGCAACCTGAACGGCCGTAAGGGAGACATTGAGGTGCATGGGGATAAGTAGGGAATAACATGTCTCGTGGGGAATCCCACCCCCTTGGTCGTGCAGGAAGGAGGCCAGGTATTCTGGAGCAAAGCTAGGACGTTGAACGCGAAAATGAAGACCGGATAGAATGATGCGAAGCAGTGGGGGAACGCGCAATGGTTTAGCAGGCTTGACGAGATCTGGGGTTTTCGTGGGACGCTTTAGTGGTATTGCACCATGGAGTTCGCGGTGGACCAACTCTTCCCGCGCTGCTCGTTCTCGAGTGTGCTGCTGGTGTCTGGTTGTCCAATCTAGGCTGTGGGAGAGTTTTAAACGATGGCGGGCATCGTCGATTGAAACTGAATGCTCTTTGCTAAACTGATACTCTGTGTTGACAATCGGGGTGTCTGGAGCTGTTCGATTCTCAGACATGACGGTCATCGCTTTTGCGTCGAAAGCTTCTTCCCTGTGAAGCCTCGCTTTTGCTGCAGCAAGGCCAACCCTGAAGTTGAATCCCAACTGACTCTCGAAGGGGTCATCTGCAGCCTCAAAGCAAAACATTCGACAGCTGAAGGTGAGGTCAGGCACGAGTTTCGCAGGTTCGGCCTCCGGAACAGGGATGGGGGATAGCTTAGCACTTTGGACCGCGTGGACTAGATGTTTGAGCGCTTTGAACGTCACAACCGCGGCGAGCTGGAGTTCGGCAAAGACATATCCGGAAGGAATGCGTATGCGTATGCTGTCGCTGTCGACCAGAATCGGACCTTTGAGGGATGGAGCGAGGGTCAAAGTGCATCTGTGTACACGGCCAAACTCTTCCCAAGCTCCTTCTTCTATTTGTGCCCCCAGTTGATCGACTGGGACCCATATGAGCAACGAATTGATAGAACAGCGGGCATCACGAGGAGTGAGCGCCGCATCCAGGTAGTTAACCCGCACGACTGCAGTTTCGTCCAGGAACCGTACACGCATTCGAATAGCTTTGATGGTGCCGTGGACAGTCAGGATGGTGGGTTGCGTAGAACGCGAGGGCAAGTCTGGGACTCTCGACGAAATTGCACACTGCTGAAGGATTCGTACCGTTCGCAGTGCAAGAAGAGTCGAGGATATCAGACCAAGTTCAAAGCGCATCAGTGCGTCGTCCACACTAAAAGTCACGTCACATGCAGCTCCTGCGGAATCTGTAGGGGCTTTCGGAGTGAATTTAGCGTCCACGTTAACACCTTTGATGGAGAGAAGCTGTTTGCTACCCAGGAGGGGGCTGTCTCTCTCCGTAATGTGTGGATCATCCATCGAGAATTCGTCTGCAGCTGCAGCACGGAGGGTGGTGTTCCAAAGCATGAGTTGAGCGACGATAGCATTTGCACCCGATACGCTCTCCAGGAGGGCAGCGTCACTAAATCTATCGACAGGCAGGGATAATTTCGCCCTGATGTGGGAGGATGGCTGGGAAGGTGCAAATGTATGGACCTGCTCCCTGTTGGTAGAACAACATCGCAACGAAAAACCTGTGCTGAGCGCGATTCCGCGAGTTATGTCCTTGTCCGTGTCGGGATTGATATCAGATCCGGTGACGAACAGCACGAGCCGAGCAACAGAAAACGAAAGAGCGTAACCCAGAGGTGACGTTTGTGAGGAGCGAGGAGGTCTTGCGGGCGAGGAAGGCCAACGAGCAGAGAGCAGCGAGAGTAGAACACTGAGAATTCTGAGTCTTCCAGGGTGCCATAATTCCACGATCCCAGCTTCCGTGGAGCAATGGAGATCAACAAAGATAGTACGAGTGTCCAATGTGGCAGACAAAATTTGATCATCGTCATTTGCCTCTCCGCGCCCCATTAACACGCCATTCGCTTCCACAGCCTCCAGGGAAAACAAGGTTTCACCGTTGGTGCATTCTATGCCCCACCTCGACCTACGTCGCGTAGCGATGCTTGAGGAATGTGTGCGTAGTCGGAAGAAAACCGGGTACAAGAAGAATGTGAAGGGGCAATTCATGCGGAATGGAAGGTCTCCATCGAGCGAGAGATGCCGAGTCGAAATTGCGCCTATATAGAAACTGGAGGAGGATGTAAAAATCATGCCTTCAGTTTCCAGCTCCACTGAGAATGGTTCCTCGACTCCAGGGATATCGGCGCACACAACGCGGGCCAAAGTGCGACCCACCCTCATATTCAAAGCAATCCGTGGAACCGGCGAGACCACAGTCGGCAAAAGAGGTTCTGACTCGCCGCGTGGCAGGTTATTAGGAGGATTGAGTCCCGAGATTAGGCTGAAAAGCTTGTCGTGCTGGTCTGCGAATGATAGGGAAGTGATCTGAACGTCGAGAAACAGAGACGGTGGATTGGCCTCACAAGGCCAAGGATTGGGGGACAGCATTGAGGGCCAGTGCGAAAACGTGGCGTCAACCGAGGTGGAGCCAACATATAAGATGGGAGAAATCCCCGGAGCTGCCTCACTCGGTCTATGCACGGAAATGCTCTGGAGATTTAGCCGAAACAAGAATGCCCGTGACTTATCCGACGAGTCCTTTCCTAACCAAGCACGATGTATGGGGTTTACTCCGGTATTACTGGGTTCGCAAGAGCAGTTCGCTCCCTTGAAGACGATGCTGTATTTTTGATGACCAATTTTCCGTGATATAGTGACAGAATTCAGATCTACCCGAGCAGAGGAAACAAGTTCAAAAGGCTGAAACATTGGTCAGTCGGCATATGCGATGGGATGAACACCATAGAACGAACCTTGAAGGTTTGCTTCCTCCGCCTTGCGAGGACTTGAACGCGGCCATCTGAAATCATGCTCGCCTTGGCAAGGTCAGCACACTGCAAATATGATTTACGCAAGTACTCACTGCGCTGAAGGGAGTCTTCAACCACGGAGAGGTAGCCGTACTCAGAGAACTGGCAGGCGCACTCGGGATATTCTCGGTAGCAATTTTGAAGTGGGACAACCAACGTTGAAGATTGTCGGCGTCTACGTGGATATCTCCAATCTTGACCCGATTTTGAATGCTGGATGGCTCGATGGTACCATCTCCCGGGCTAAAGCGAGCCGAACCGCTGACAAGAAATGACTCGGGCGAGCTCAGTATCGTCCCGCTGTCGGAAATACCTTGAGATTGCGTGTCAACACCACCTAGATAAATCATTTGCTTGACGTACCCATTTGAACCAAACCATCCGACGGGATGAAACCATGAATCTGTCGAATCACGAGATCGTACGAGATGGAACCCGTCATCCGTCCTAGTGTATCGTTCCAGGTACGGGTCCAAGCACGTCGGAACCCACTGGAAAGACGAGACTTCCAAGCGCCCATTGCGAGAGCTCGTGCGCTCAACACCTGGTTACGCGAAGGAGCAAAGTCTCTGATTTGGTGAACCTGAGGGCTCTGTGCGAAAGAGACATGTCCCTTGAACGAGACGTTCTGCACGATGAGCTGAGCTTGAGGAGAGCCGACGTATGAGACAACGGCTCGGTCAATATCCATTTGGACAGTTTCCATGAGCCTTGGGATGAAATGAATGACTTGCTGAAGCGCAGCGGTAACGATGAAACGAATGACTGGGCGGATTGCGGGATCGAATACGACGTAGAGGCCAGACAACACGGACCACAAGTAGAGTGCTAGAGGAGAAGGTGAAAGGCCTGCGAGAGTGAGTCCGCGCCTGTGAGATGGGCGTGGTGGTGGGGGTGGACGAGGAGGCTCGATCTCCAGAGTGAAGCCTTCAATCCTGAAGGACAGTCTCCTTGGGCCGTCATCTGCGGATGAGCGGTAGGAATACACAAAACGATCGATGCGCCAAGTCCGGCTGCCCTGGCGAAAGTATAAACCACGAATGGAGCGCAAGCTGACACTCCGAACGCGAATGTGGCTGGAGAAGCGCATAAGGACATATGGTGCGAGATAGACGCGAGCGACATGGGCGAAGCAGACCGCGCCGAGTGGGCAACAGGCGAGCAAGAGCCAAGAGGAGGTAGTAGT
Source organism: Tylopilus intermedius (assembly GCA_038091255.1). NCBI lineage: Eukaryota > Fungi > Basidiomycota > Agaricomycetes > Boletales > Boletaceae > Tylopilus > Tylopilus intermedius. The sequence goes on along the minus strand of JBBPOD010000104.1, from coordinate 2,873 downwards.
AGGCCATTTGAGCAAGAGTACCGAGCCGAGGAGGAGACTAGCGACGAGTAACCGCGAACGGTAGTCGAGGGATGGCATTCGGAGTGGTGAATGACAAGCACACGTGAGAGAACGCGACAAAGTCATGTAGTAGTGCATAGCATAGTTTTACATAGCACGTCATTACACAGCGTTCTCAAAATACCATCTGATGAGGGTACTGGCCCTTGGTGAGACCAAAGGTCGCCTTCAGGTACTTGGCCAGATTTGCCTGCTTCTGAACGGCCGCAATGACAGCCTTGTCAACCTCCTTCTGGTCCGCCGTCTTAGTTTCAGGCAAGGGCTCTTTTGGCTTGGGTTTACCCTCCTCGAAAAACTCTGCCTCTGCGGAAGATGCACCCTTCACAGCAGCCTTGGAAAAGTACGCGTCATTGACCTTGGAGTCGACCTACCGCATCGATCAGACCAACGGATTGGTGCCGCGGCAAGATACCCACCTCGAAACCTGCTAGGTCAACCCTCGTCGACGTGGCAATAACATACGCCTGGTTCATCCTCCGCAAGGGGACACCGTTGATCTTGTAGGGACCCGTTACCAACAATAAGCCGCTCTCCAACTGCTTCAAGAATACCACCCTCTTCCCCCTGAAACGGCCAGCAAGAACGATGAGGACGGTGCCGGGGACGATAGTTGGACGAAGCTTGGTGGGTTTGGGCGATTTGCGGCTTTTCTTTGGTTGACGGACATCTTCTGCGGGGTAATAGCGTGGTGCCTTTGACGTGGGCACGAGACGAGTGCTGCCATTCTTTTCACCGCCGACCTGCACCTCTTTGGTTGCAGGAGTTTCTGGCTCCGTATTTTTGAGGCCCTTCAAGCTACGGCGAGCGGCGGCCTGAGGTTCCCGGGGGGAGATGCCGGGTGCGAGTTGGTTGGTGCGGGCCATCTGGAGTCGAGGGCGTCAGCAGGATATCGATACATCCAAAGTGCCAACGATGCATCCAACGGAAATAGTACTTGCACCAGATGATGTATGGTGCACGAGCATGTCGACTTGGACGCATCTCGCTGGCACGAACGAAATCGAGCTTACCGGTCGTTAGCCTTGAGGGTGTTGTTGTCGAGTACGTCGATCGCCGCGGTGAGGTATGCAACGATGGATGATGGGTCGGAGTTTGATCTGTGGGAATCACGTTCTAAATATGTCCCATACCTATCTTAGCGCTGATCACTACGACTTGGCCCGGGATACCCACCGCATCGTCATGTCTCTCAATGGAACTTTGGAAGGTGTGAAGGGCTATCATCTCCTTCTATTTGTGACCCTAATGTCATTGAAAGATCCCCGCATGGTCATTTGGTTCGATATCGACAACACCCTCTATTCTACTAGTACCAAGATATCGCACGCGATGGGCGAACGGATTCATGGTACGTTTGCTTACAGTATGCCAAGAAAGTCTCCTAATACATTCTGTGGAGCATACTTTGTTTCCCTGGGCCTCGACGAAGACGAAGCATCAGAACTGCACCACAGGTACTACACGCAGTACGGACTAGCTCTTCGCGGCCTCACGCGGCACCATGACATAGGTAACCGCATCAAGTGTAGCGCTCGAACCGCGATGATGGACTTCCTCAGATCCTCTTGATTTTGATCAGAAATGTGACGGTACTCTTCCCTTGGAAGATTGCATCAAGCCGGACCCAATGTTGAGGAAACTGTTCGAAGACCTAGACAGGACGAAGGTACGAGTATGGGCTCTGACGAATGCATACAAGAACGTATGTCCTGCACATCAAGGGTTGGAACAAGCCCTGACAAACATATCAGCATGCCAACCGGGTGCTCAACATCTTGAATGTCCAAGACCAAATAGAAGGACTTGTCTACTGCGACTACGCACAACCAAACTTTACTTGCAAGCCAGAACAGGAGTACTTTCAAAACGTAAAACCCGCCCAACGTTCCCTTGACCTCCAATCTGATCTACCACTGTGGTCTCCACAGGCGATGAAAGCAGCTAACATTTCTGATCCCTTGAAATGCTTATTCATAGACGACAGCAAATTAAATGTGATTGCTGCTAAAAAGCTAGGGTGGGGCCGGTGCGCACACTTCCACGAGACGGGTTTAGATGTCGTGGAAGGCGGGAAGAAGAAGACATTGGGGGTCAATAGCGACTCAGCTGCGGATATGGAGGGAATTGCTGTGATCAATGATTTAGAAGGGCTCAGAAAGATATGGCCCGATATTTTTTCCAGTTCACAGTGAGTGGGTCTAAGATATAACTACATAACTACGACACGTACAAGACATAAAATAGATGATCGGCGTTAAAATAGCATGACGGCCACAACCTGTGAAGCTTCGTTTACCTCCAGTATCACACCATCATAACCATATAGTCCTGCGCAGGTGTGTGAGCACGCACTTGAGAACAAGTCATTGATCTTACGAGAGGTTGCGCTCGGCAGTGTAATGTTATCTTCGTATTCAGTACGATCGTGTACCATTGATGGCGGAGGATCCCTCGGGCTGAGAAAATGACTGATCGCTTCAAACTGAGATACTTAATATTCTAGAAGATGAAAAAAGATCAGAACCCTCACCTTGTCCGTGAAACGCATCCTCGGAGGTGAGTCTGACCCAATTAAGTTGTAACCTGAACAAGTGTAAGATGTTACTCACCATCTTCGTCGTCCTCTGGTTTCCCCTCTAGCTCCCAGGGACAGCGATTCCATTGTTGGAATAATGGAGAACCCGGCTGAGAATTGGTCCATTGGCCAAGGAAAAGAGTATCAAAAGTCGTTGCTCACCACATTGGAGTGTAGTATGATTTTGCGTACCAAGTGTGTTTGGCCGGAGATCAGAACGTCGATACCATGGCTAAAA
>JBBPOD010000103.1:0-31816 GCA_038091255.1 Tylopilus intermedius | reverse complement strand
TTGTATGCGCTCTAGGTCGAACATGCCGATGACAGCTTTCGATAGGCCTACAGTCGCTTAACTCTCGAGGGCCTGCACAGTTCCGTCGTCTCGCTGTGCTCGCCATGTCCGATCCTCCCGGTCATTTGGCAAGCCTTTGCGCGGGCGGACTGGCATCCCGCTCTCCTTTATAACCAGGATACGACCTTGCTCACTGGGTTTGAACCTTGGGAACACGCCTACGGACGAGGTGCAACCAGCAGTGTGGATGTAAACGGTTATGGGATGCGTCATAGATTTGACATGTTTGCTGATGGTTCTTGATGCAATACTGCGGCTACCTCAGCGAACGAAAGTGCTTACCCGCCGCGACTGTCGACACATATGTGCCCTCGGGTATGGCTCTGTGGCCAGTCGGTCGCATCGTGTATTTGGCTCGCGGGGCTCATATATCCACACGTACTAAGTTACCCTGTCAATGGTATAACTCGAACGTACAGAAAGCGCACAATGTGAACGGGTGTTGTACTTCCGTGCATGTGATTAGCAAAAACAGCTGTAAACAAGGCATGGCTCGCACCCATCACAACATCCTAATACTGTAAGCTCCTCGTAGGTGTCCGCGCTGGATTTTCGGTTAGAGATAAACTGCAAGGCGCTAGGACTGACTACACGCCTCTCAAGCTGCGTCCCTTTCATAATGCGACCTCTACGATCTGTGGGTGCTATGGCGAAGGTATCGTCCATATTGCATACAGTCTATGCTTTTCATTCAGTACGCACGATTCCTGGGCTGTGGTCATCGATCTAAACACTCGCGATGCACTGTGATCCTCACGAGTCCGAGCCCGAATCACGACATCGTGTTCGCGCTCGTGGTGCGCTCGTGTCCCATCGTCCTCTCGGAGTGGAGGGGCAGGCGAAGAGCTCGAGATGGGATGCTTTGCGCTGCTCGATCTCGCCGTCAGACGACCCCATGTATCCTGTAGGTCAGCCATTCGCGGTGCGTTTCCTCAGAATGTACTGTGGAGGACATTTTGGCCTACGCATTGGAGTAGATTCCATTGTGAATGGACAATGCAGCGCATCGATACGGTGTGTACCATTTCGCCAACTTTGCGCGTTCGTCACCGATTCACTCCAATGACGCACCCATTAGCATTCTAGTCTGGCATTCCAAACCCGACGCAACGCAACCCGACGGGTATAAGATGGGCGCACTCAAGGACCCTTTCGTCCCAAACCCCGCTTCACCTCACTCTCTTTCAATCATCGCGACGCCATGTGCCACTCGCCCACTCTTTCGATCCGACATCGGACATATATGCCACTACAACGCCTAGCGACCTGGCCTGATTAGCTTGGCAGCCACGCGTACAAGCCGGGGGCCAAGTCAAGGGTACGGTGGCTGGTCCACTGGTAAGCCCGTCAGCACGTCGAACACGTCACCATCGAATCCATACAACCTACCCCGATTCGGAATATGGGTTTGAGCAATCAAGAGATCGTAAATCGGCGCGACCCGGATGGGTACTATACACAAGACAGATAAGACTCTGCCTGCGGGTACCCAACATGGACATCGTCAGGATGTGCATATGCCAGTGCGCGTTTGAAAAAATCATGGTACACCGGAAAGGACGTACTATATGCCAGTTGGTTGACGGAGCCATTGGTTGCCTCGGATTGGTAAGTAGTAGAGCCCAACAGTCTACAACAAAGATGGCAAGCCTTTGTGGCCCATGCGCGGCTACTTGCCGAGTAGGTCGTACGTGCGCTATGGTGACATATCTGACGACGTGGACAGTGACGGGTGCGATCCTAGCAACAGGGGTGGGGCGTACGGAAACCGTCCCTGTCACTTCACCTCGACTTGGAATCTGGCACAGGACCTCCTCTCGCGTCTCGTATCACGCTCACCGTCCGACCGGGCGCCAGTGACTTCGCACTCGCTTTGGTAAAGTCTAACCAACCTCTGCAGGTGGGCTCGCGATTTAGGCTTGGTTGCGACGAGTGCCCCTTGATGTCGTTCAAGTTCGGTGTCGGGAAACACGTCGTGGTCTGTCAGGTGCACCTTGTACTTGTGTGTAGCTATCTTACCGGTGTGAGTAGAAGGGAGTGGATCGTGTTTGTATTGTCCGCTAGTACCCTGGCTAGTACTCGCAAGCAAAGTCGTCACCATCCTCGGATCGACATTCAGTTTGCCAACTCCTACGTATCTTCAAGTCACCGAGGATGCCAATGCGACGAGCCAAAGCTATCCCGATTCGATGACGCGCCGTTTGGCATTGCAAGTGAGTACCCGAGGAGTATAAGAAGGACCCATCCTCGTCGACGTTTCTCATCAACGCGCCATGGCCTCCTCTTCGAACCGACATCCTTTTTCTTCCCTGTGGACTGTTTGGCTTTCGCCTATACTCCCCGAAGCGCAGCGCAGCGCCAGGGCGTGACGTTGACCGGACCTCCCGCACGCGCAAGCAAAGATGCCTTGATGTTGGCATTTATGCTGACGTGCCCCGCAGTCGAGAGACACCTGTCTTCGACAAATTCTTGACGTGCAGCGTGATGAGTGCCAGACCGCCCATGTCGTGCATCTCGGACGCGCCCGCTGAGCCGCACCTGGAGCTCGCACGCGAAGCGATCTGCTTGCCACTCAAAATGACGCGAGACAAAGTTGACCGAGGCGCTGATGAACGCTTCCATCGGCGTCAACAACATCTACCCCATCACGTCAACAGACCGCCATCTCGATCCCAAACACGACGCACCTGGAACATCAAAAACGCCACCATCGTCGGCGGTCGTGCCACAACCGCCTTGGGAAACGCACGGATGAACTGCGGCGCGTGCAAAAACGCAGGAAAGAGTGCAAGGATGGAGAAGATGTGGACCCGGGAGATACACAGTAGCTTGGTCGAGTGCATGTGGTACCAATGACCGAGCTCGTGCGAGCACGGCTTCCAATTCGTCGGGCTTGCTCTCCCTGATAAGGGTATCGAAGATGACGATGTGTTTGCTCTGCTCAACGGGGTTATTAGGAATGAATGGGACCGTCACGAGATGAGTTCACGCACCCAGGGGAGACCGAAGAAGTAGGCATTGCTGTGCGAGCTGCGTTTCGAGCCGTCGATCTCGTACAAGTGCTTGAGCGGAAACTTGAGCTTACCTGCCAACGCTTCGGTTCGTGTACGCAACTCGCCTGCACGGAGCGGCAACAGCTTGTTGAACAACGGCTGAATGACGGTCGGGGTACATGACGATCATGACGATCTGGAACGCGAGCCTAGGGTGCGGATCGTCAGCCCCCAAACCCAACGGATTATCCCGAGCTCGTCACATGTACATGAACGCCGTCAACCATGGCACGAAGCGGTCCCCGGCTTACTTGAACACACAGAGAAACGCAGCGAGGAAGGGTCCGCCCAAGACGAACGCGAGGAGCCAGGTCTTGAGGAGGTCGGTAATGAAGAGTGCCGGCGAGGTCTGGTTAGACTCGTGCTTTTCCTCGAGCACAACGTCTGGTACACCGAGAGCGGGGTGCTGATCGCAGACGAGGACATGAACAGAATCGCGGCGAACGCGAGCGATTGGGTGATCTGTGTGACGGGGGTGATCGTCAGTGGGAACCGGGCCGACAAGGTCGGTCGCGACGCACCTCGTATTCGGGACCGTAGTCAAACCGCCCGATGATTTTGCCCCCCATATCCCATGCCCAGGTGTAGGATCCAACGTGGAGCATCGCCGAGTCGATGGTTTGCTTCAGCAGGCCAGTGACCAGCGAGAACTGGGCCTCGTCCTTGCCATACAACTACGGGTTGCGGAACGTTGCCTCATCGAAATGGTCCGCTAACACTGGGGGGGGCGTAGAGCGGGTACTGACGGAGCCTGGGACGAGCGCGTCAGTCGTATTAAAAGAAAAGATGAACAACGCACAAGAGGCAGGACTCGAAAGGGTGACCGCCCACGATGATGTTTGAAGGGGCACTCCGAGTTGATCAGCATGATGACTTGGCACGGAAGCCTTCTTTGGAACATACAAATGTCACGTGGTCCTTCCCGAAGCGAGGGGTCGCAATACGTCACGGGACTGGACGAGGGCAGCGCGGAAAAAAGCGAGCGCCACCTGCTTACCTACGCTCGGCCGAAGACAGCACTGCCACAGGCTATCACGCTCATCCGATTAACTATCGAGCGCCCAGAACGCCCTCCATGTGAATCGAAGCCAAATGTATCCACAGCATGCACACAACACGTTCATAAACCAGGTCAGCGAGTGACCTTGAAGCGCTCGTTTCCCACTCCCACCATCCAGCCCTACACCCTTCCCTGGTACCCTGGTAGAAAGCCATGTCTACCAATGATTCCGTTCCACGAGACAATCTCAATGCAACACTCTATGTGTCCAGTACGAGCATCTCAGTTTGACAGAGACCGCGTTCGACTCATTTCGCTAGCTATCGACATTCGCCTTACGAGGGATTCCGAGAAGAAGATTGAGTCGTTTCAGCTCAAGATGAACGACAAGCCGTTGAGAGATACGGTTCATAAGAACATTGGTGCAGGCGAAGAGCACCGGGAAGAATTCAACCCTTCTTTGTAAGACCTGCTTCATCCCTGTACGCCTGCGCCGCACGTTGATCACGCTCTAGTGCCCTCAACCCCAATGACCGCATTACGGTCTTGGTGAACTGCAATTGTCGACTTCGGAAACAGGTAAAAATTGATTTCAGGTTACGAGACATTGAGTGTATGCGTGTGGAGGACTATGGAAGATGTGGGTTCTACAGAGTGCTCCCTACCTTGGTGGATCACTCAATTTGATCAATAGCATATCGGAAAAAGACAAGGAATGTCGTAGTTGTGCTCAATGGCCACCACTCGATGTTCGAGTCGGTTCGTAACATGGCAAGTATGTGCACATATCACCCATATATTTCGTCAGCTGCTTGCGACTACAACTCCCATCCTCGAGTCCTGTCCAAGGTGGGTGCCGATTTCATACACTTCTTCTGTGCGTTAAGGCCCCCCTGTAGATTCCGGCTTTTGGTAATCGGCAATGTAACTACCATTCTTCTCATCGATGGAGAACAAGCTCACATTTTCCTAGTCGGGCGTTGGTAAATCTTCATTGATTCACAGAGTGTTTGGCGTCGACAATGTTGTGAGTGGCACTGCCACGTTCGCGCCGCAGGACACACCCTAACCGATTGCTCATTGCTCCCTTCAAGCACACTTCCGAGAACACTCGCGGGATTGCGAATATCGATCGGGAATTTATGTCTCCGACGAACGACCGATTCGTGGTTCATGACAGCCTCGGCTTCGAGTCTGGTGATGGAGAGAACATTGAAAGAGTGACGAAATTCGTCGCTGAAAGGCAAGCCAGGCATCGACTGGAAGATCGACTTCACGCGATCTGGTAAGGATGTCCACAGTTTTATTTATTTTCGCTCAAAAAGAAACCCAGGCTTTGCCTTGAGATACCCTACTCTGGTGGGCGTCTGCTCGAAGCAGGCGTGGAGGAGTTTCTGCGACGTAGACATGAAATTTTAGGAAAGAGTTCGTCGAACTTTTTCCGCGTTGTGGCCCATTGCTTACCAACGTTCTGTAGTTCCGCTTGTCATTGTCCTCACCAAGTTAGATCTCCTAGTGGCCCAGCTGGATATCGACCTACTGGAAAACCAGGATCTAGAGCAACACAAATCAACATACCTGGCGGAACACTGCATCCAGCCTCTCCACAGGGCAGCAGGAAGCACCGTTGTGCACGTCACCGTTTCTGGTATGTTGGACTATCGCGAACTCTTGATGCACAGTTTCTCAAGGTACTACAGTACAAGACGGTTACCCTGACTCTCTTACCGACCTTGTCAAGGCCACGTTGGAGAATATGGACGATTATCATGGTAACGATGCCCCACGGATCGTCGCATCCATTGCTCAACGGGTCAGTATTAAGGAGAAGATCGAGTTATCAATGATGTACGTGCACCTGGTATCCGACCATACCTACTTCTTGTTTAACGTGTCGTGTCACAGGGTTGGGAAGAAGAGTATGTTTAGATCAAAGAGATCAGTCAGATTCTGACGATAACCATAGAATATTGGAGAATGCTCCTCATCAGCAAAACCCAGATTTAGAACACAGCATTTCATAATATTACACCATTTCCCAGGCAACCAGAAGCCGACAGCCGAGGCACAGCCCACTGGCAGCTGACAGCGTCAGGACAGTCCAGCCACAGTCCACCAGCACTGTGACAGTCGAGCCACAGTTGAGAGTCCTACTCACAGGGAAAGGATCAAGTCACGGCAGACTGACAGCACGACTCAATGCCCGCGTAACTACTTGTACCGTACTAGTATAATATTCAAGTTGAACCTAAGACAACATATGCGACTCGGACTCACTCGCATGTCAGAATCAACCTGACAAAATACATGTTGGTGGCATTCGTACGAGATATATACATCATGACACTAGGTACGATACGTACAGGAACTGCAAGTTGTATATGGCACACCACATCAGCCGGCAAGGGTATCTCGCTCTTCGTATTGGCGCAGCGTGAGCGGGGATCGGCTGGGAAATGGAATACCATAGTCCCGCATCACACGACGAACCGTTCCGATACTGGCCTCCGTGTTCAAAAGACGACGTTCCGCCCGAGTAATCTGAAATTGATGAAAGCGTTCCATCACGCCATGCTCTTTGACGAGGCAAGCAGTAAGCCTCTTCCTGGCTAACTGAACACCACGCCGAGCACACGTCGCCTCCAGGAGCAGTGTCATACTGTGCTGGATCGTTTCCTCGTCATCGTCGGAGTCAAACTGCTAGAAAGCACGATGAGCTTGCGTTAATAATATTAAACTGTACTTACATCGAGACCCGCAACATGGTCCAGAGGATAAGAAGGTTTGTCGGGTGATGAGGAATGATGCAAGGCGACCTCCATCTCTGCCAACCGGTTCAGGGACGCACACCTTCGCACATCGCGTTCCAAGGACTTGTATGGGCGTTGACGTTTTCCGAGAGAGGGCATGGGGAGCAAAGGAGTAGGGGGAGATGTGGGGCTACTGGCAGGCGAAGTGGCGGGAGAACGAGCGAGGGGCGGAGTGGCAGGACGACTTGACTGGGATGATGATAGGCTTGGGTACCTGGGTGGTGCGGGTCCATGCACTAAAGTGTCTTCGCCAGGATGGAAAATGCCATTTTTTTCATCGACATGCCGCGGACGCGTTTGTGATGGTCGGCGAGAGGTGATGGAGGTGGAGTAAAGTGGAGGATGAGCTGACACGTTGGCGTGCAACGGTGCAGTCTGTGCGGATGGCGACCCAAGCGGTGGCGAGCGTCTGGGGAGCACTAGAGACTTTTCGATGGTGGAATGAGAAGTGGGGACAAACTCACGCGCTCGAAGTGGTGTCATCGAAGTTGTGGAAGTGTTGAACCATTGAGGACACTTCCATGGACCACATTAATGGACCAAGTCCTCTACGTGGCTGTGCCTCCACGCACAGACCGACACGGTAAGGCGACTAGGACTGCGTCTTTTTATCGAATAACGGCACGGGAATGGAGCGAGTGTTCGTATTTGTGTAGATACAGTACATAGTACTAGTAGTACCAAGTGCGCACTGAGAGCGGACCAGGACAAAAAGCGCGAGGGGATGGCAACGTGGATATTATCGACGAGAAGGAAGGAGGCGAGCAGACAAAGGCCAGGCAGAGCCCAAAAAAAAGAAAGTGGAGGGACCCGTTGGGGGTAGTAGGAAGGGTCATGTATACCGCCGAGGCATTCGGGGCAGTTTGGGTGGCGAAGGATGCCGTTTTCCGTATACGACGGCGATGGGCTTGCAGCCAAGGGTGCCGTGAAGTGGTGTCGACTTCTTCGTCGACGGCAGGATGCGTGGGATAGGGACCAGGCCGACAAAATCCTTCCGGATCGTCTCTTCGAACCCCTACAGTCCTCAGTCTGTACCTTATCCTCATATAGCCATACTACTTATAGTATGGATCATTCGATAGACCGATAAATAGGCTGGAAACAGTGCGTACTAGGTGAATCCGATGACCCAAGGGGCCGCCGCGGATGGTACAAAATGGTTGGTTGGATCGAGGGATGCACTGATAGCAAGGCCAAGCACAAGATCCTTCGCGTACATATGTCAAACTGATCACTGAGGAAAGCACGCGGTATGCTCACCGTCATGAACTCGTTAAGGAGGGCTCGGTTCAAGTTCGTCCCAGGCAAGACATAGAGCGCAAATACACCTCCTGGATCGTCAGGAGTGAACATCAGCGTATCATAGACACCCTTTTTGACCAGGACTTCTTCCGCCGCCTCACGAAGTCTGAGTTTTCTTCTCTGTGGAGCCGATCGAGAGAGAACGTACCACGATCAAATCTTTCCACTGCACATCTATGACAAGGCACGCCAAGTAAGCGCCAAGAATCTGCACCAATAGGTCGACAATGTCGATACCATGTCCGCCTGACACTGCACCCCCCTCACCCGCTGGGTAGCCAGTGGTTGCGAGGAAGAGGCTGCAGATCAAACGATAGTAACGAATAAATGTGATCGAGGGGGAGATAGGTGGCGTGTTGGCGCGTGGACGATCAACGAGAGCTGAGGAAAACAGTCAGCGCATGCAAACGGTTGACGAAGACGTACCTCAGGCTCCCCCAGACCTACTTGCACCACCAACGAGCCAGCGAATGTAGCGCACGTACTCCAGAGCTTTGAGCTCGAGGGGGAGACTCGGGGAAGATCAGTTACAAGCTCCAGCGAAGAACATACCGACGATGAAATGAACGCGTCAGGATGGGTCGAGGACGGCAGGAACAAGTGGAAGAAGCCGCGAAATGTGCCAGACGCGTCAGTAAACGCTTAGAGCAAAGGGAGGAGGAGGGCATACCTTAGAAGGCTCTACAGACAACCTGCCAGTGGGCAGCGAAACGACCACACCAGGTGATGTCTACGAGTACGAGGAGCGTCCTATGAACGTTAGAAACGAGCGCACCGACGAAAAAGAGACACCAACTTGAGATTCCAGCAGGAGGCCAACTAGGCGAGCAGAAGACGTTGGGACGTGTCGAGCACGATTTGAGGCACGAAACCGATGGCGACGGCGTTGTATACGACGGGAATAAGTACCAGATGAATGCCGCAACGAGCGACACGCACTGCGAGTCGAAACAACTCTAAATGTGGTCGCTAGCTGGAGCTAGAGGTCAGCACCCGGACCAGCGATATGCGTCCAACGAGACGATGTACCTACACTCGATGTTAGTGTTATTACCTGATACAGAAGATCAGGGAGAACGCACACGACGACTTTTCGGATTGAAAACCCTTTGAACACAACGAAAGAGATGGCGACACTAGGACTGAAGTGACCGGCAGAAGCCGCCCCGCAGATCGTGATTGCGAGCACGATGCCAATGGAATAAGCAACGCCGATACTGAATAGGCTAAATGTCAGGGTCAGGGCCAGAATGAAGGCCATCGAGACATGGACTGACAGCCGATTGGTTGAGCGGCGAAGTTTCCGACAGTAAAAGCAGCCGTAGCTCCGACGCCTGTGGTATAGCCATATGTTAGGGACATACGCTTCCTGAGGGAAGAAGCTTGGCCAACTTGCGCAAACGTATAGAAGTACACCAATCTATACCCATTAACTCGTCAATTGGATGCGTGACAAATATCGAAGGAACACGATACCTCGTGGACGTCAGTGAGAAGATGGCAATGTGGGGGAATATCTTGAATTCTGGGCGAGTATCCTGGTGACGTCGGATTCAGCACGGGAGATGAGTCGGTGAGTAGGTCGGCGACGTCGGCACCTACGATCGTACGACTCATTGCCCATCCTATGCTGCAATTGGACCCGAACTGCCATCTTGTTCCATCACCAATAATATCAATACCTGGCCTTGACGGCGAGGCAAGTGCATGTCGATGGGACGAGGCAACGATCGAGCTAAACGTGCGATGAGTGGCCAACTGAACATCCCCATCGAGCACCACCTCAGGCTCATATCCAAGCACTCACCGGCTCTCTCCGGTGTTCTGACACACCATACTACCGCCAATACTGCGGAGAGTGTTGTCTGAGAATCGGTAAGAGTGTCCGCGAACGATGGTGTAGGTGACCTTAGAGAGGTCGTAGGACGCATTGGACGCGGCTTCGATCTCGGTGGAGTTGGGGGGAAGGATGACGTATGGACCGAGCAAACGAGCTTCGTAGGTGAGGGCATGTTGGAAGCCAGTCGTGGCAACGATGGGTGGGCGATCTCTGTGGAGCAACGTGGCATGGGCACGGAGAGACCAGCCGACTAGGATGGCTCTGTGGAGACCGGGTTGGAAGGTGGGTCAACGAGTTTGTCGGCTCCAAGGAGATGGGCTTGGGTAAGTTTGCCGACGTAGGTGTAGTCAAAGAGGTTGTTGTTGTCTCCGACTTGGAAATGTATCGTTGAGTCCAGAGCTGGAAGTGATGGTTCATGTATGAGCGCTCGGCGGAATGACAGATGGAACAAATGGCTTTACCCAAAGGCGCAAGCCGATCGCATTATAGAATTCAAGATGCGCGCTGCCCGTACAGCGACGACAAACTCATACTTGACGATGCTGCTGAGAGTTGGTGGCACCGTGCGTGTGCAACGACGTCGCCAGCAGGTTCAAGAACGGTATGGTGCCGAATACAGCCTGTACACCGCCTCCACTTCGTCCAAATATACTTCCGCGCACTTGACAAGGGGTAAGGCGGCGCCTTCGCCGATTGATCGCCCGAATACGGACGCACGCGCATTGATCACCTCGACTGTCTCCATCAATATCCGTACGCTCTTCCAGATATGCACGCCTGCGACACCAGCTCCAGGCTCGCAAAATGCAACAAGGGTATCGAATATCGCGCGCTTGAATTCAAGAGGTATGCCCAGAGGTACAATGGAGACAACAGAGGGGTCGCACGAAATTGAGTATTTGATGAAATGGCGAGGCGAGCAGCAACAGAGCTCGAAGTCACGGTGGAAAGGATGCGGAGGAAGGCTTGTGCGAGGAGGACGTCCTTGCGTCCGATGGGGATATGTTGAGGCTGTTGCTGAGAGGGTCGGTAGGGAGTTTGCCAGTGTGACGCGGCCAGAGAACCAAATCCTCCAAACGTCATGGCGAGAGATTTGCTGAGGTGGTTGGTTCGTGCTGGAATTAGGAGCGAGGGGAGCCCAGGACTCGAGGAGAGCAAAGATCGTGGACCAGCATGTCGACGGGCCAGCATTGTGCGAACCAGCGGAACTTGGCAGACGGCTACCTGGTATCACCGCATCATCGTGTTTCTTGGCGCCCCTTGCGATACCACCCGCTTCTCTAGCTTCTTAGCCAGACGCACCCGAAAGTCTGAGGAGGTCCTTGAGTGGATCACTGCTCCTGTGCCGTGGGTAGCGCTTACCGTGTTCCCATTGCGTGCGCTCATCGTGGGTAGCGTCGTCTGCAAGTTCATCCTGTGCCTGTCGGAAACACTTGACGGCCTCCGTAAGTCGACCATCATCTTCCAAAATACCGCAGATAGTGCGGTATACTGTGAGCCTCGGAACCTTGAACTGAACAAGAAATAGGTCACCATCCCACATGCGACCGATCATAAAGAACATACCTTGGACGGACGCGGCGTTCAATGCTGCCATTCCTCGCGGTTCACAAACCCTAACGACAAAGATTGAATACGCAACGTTGGCTCGCGATGTCAAACCCTACCATCCAACCACTCAGTAATTGACATGTTGGCTTTTACATCCTCGGATAACGTATTCTCTAGCTTGAAAAGAGAACGTGCAGCGTCGTATATGCGACCTTCAGAATAGAGGGATTCGCATTTGAGCCGCTGTTCGTGTGTGCGGTTGATCCGGATCGATAGATCGGCTTTCTCCTGGGCCCAGGCAAGCTGGGCGTGTAGGTCTTGGATAGTTTGTTCGAGAGTTGTGATTATTTTACCTGCAACAAGTTGTGAGTGAAGTACGATGAGGTTTGATGGACGCACTGGAGTACTCGTCCCGTGCCCGAAGCGAGTTGATGCATTCGTCAAAACTATGTTCCTCCTGGTTTACCGTATTCTGGGCGTCGGGGAGGCGGAGATGTTGTTGTTGTGCGGTTGCATCCTGGTTCGTTCCTGGTTTGTCTGGATTACAAAACGTGGTGAGAGGAGGGAGAGCAAAAGGAGTGAATAAGCAGACCTGAGATGTTTTCAGGGGTTACCGCTCCAAGTGATCTTATAAACGCACGAAGGCTATCCTTTTTGCTGCTTGGTTGTGCGCTGAGAGTCGGCAAGTTCGTCGCGTAGTACCCGGACAGTTTCGCGAAGAAATTTACTGAAATCAGCTTGGGGAAGGGTGACACAGGATACGGTGACGGTGACTGAGTTGTTTCCGCAGACGATGAGGTCGTTCATGTCTGAAATTGCCATGGATGCAATAGGATGATCTGCCCACCACGTCGAGACAAGTTGTCATCTCGAACTCTGGGAGAAACTTACTGTGAGTACACCAGTGTGTTGAGACAGGAAGGAGTGAAATACCATGGAGTAGCCCAAGTGGAAATGAGGACGGATGGGGATGGATGCCCATGCGACGGCGAAGGACTTGTGGTCGATGGTGTTACGGAGGGGCTGGCAGTGGGCGGTAACGTCAACTTCTTCGAGTAAGAATGCAGGCAGGGTGAGGGCAGGGACCAGGAATGGCCAGGATGAGGGCGAAGACGAAGACGAGGTGATCGACAATTTTAAAGTGACTAAGAAACGCGCCTAGAGTCGATGCAAGGGATGGGGGAATCCAAGGAATAGGGTTTGCTCCCGAACGAAGCATTCGCTATGAGACAGATTAATATGTAGCTTCGGCGACGAAAGGAGACGATGGGGGACGAGCTGTCCGCGAGACCTGGATGTCTGTCGGCGGCTGTTGACGTTGAAAAGCGACATAGTTTACTCGCAATCATTGGGCTATGTCGGGGGAGAATTGGCAGACCACATCCCCGAGATGCAGATAAAAGAGAATATCGCAAAAGATATGCAGGGAGACTCACGCACGGGGCTGCCAGTGGAGTATGGATCGGATTATGTAATTGATGGCATTGCATGATCATGACAAGTGTCTACCGCAGTTCCTAAAGGCCTGTCATTGGCACTCCTTCGTTCTTGCTTGCCCTCCCTCTTTTCGAAGCTCGAATCCTATGCCCGAGTGTCCGTATTGCCTCAAGCAGTTCGAGACCCCTCAAGGAGTCACTCGCCACCTCAGCCAGCCTATGAGACGATGTCGTCTCTGGCAAGATGACCTCGTTTCCGTTGCGGAGGTGCTGAGCATGGGACAGAATACACTATCAGGATCCCCTGAACTCATCTCGGCCTTTCCGGAGTCGCCGATGCAGGCCGATGTCGCTATGGACGATTGGGTCTACGGGTCGGATGTTAACGACATTGACATACAGGAAGACCAGCCGTCAATAACCGAGGATGTTCCCATGATGGATCCCGAGGAAGAAGGATCTTATTCTGTCATGAGCTTCGAAGGAGCTGCGAAGATTATCGACGATGGGGAACTCTTCCTCGACCGCTTTAATATGGACACCTACTCGTTCCAGCGCAAGCGGAATATCTACTATCCGTTCGCAACTGAGAAGGAGTGGAAGTTGGCGAAGTTCCTGGTGTGCTCTTCGCTTAGTATGGCACAAACCGACAATTTTTTGAAGTTAGAAACGGTATATTTTGCCGTGTAGTCTAAGATTATTCACTGATTCGGCCACATTTCATTAAGACGAAAGATCTCAACCTCTCGTTTCATACCGCCAAAGACCTTCGCGGCCGCACCGAATTACTTCCTTCTGGCCCACGATGGAAATACCGTCTGATACCAACAGAGCAGCCCACCACCTCACCCGTCTATCTCTACTATCGCGACACCTTGGATTGCGTAGAGCTCCTATTCAACCACCCCTTCTTTCAAGACAAGATGGATTTCGTCCCTCAACGTGTATACAAGACCACGGAAGGGGTCATCGAACGTGTTTACAGCGAATGGCTCACAGGAGACGCAGCTTGGAGGATGCAGGTAAGCTCTTCAGGTTATGCATGCATCGCTTTCGAACCAAGTCTGTCCATAGTTAGAACTGCCTACTGGGTCTACGCTTATTGGGGTCATACTCTCGTCGGACAAGACGAATGTTACGTCCATGACAGGTGGTCGTGTTGCTCACCCACTTCTCATCAGTTTGGCCAACATTCAGATGAAGTATCGTAACAAAGCCTCAAATCACGCATTCTTACTGGCAGCGCTCCTCCCCATTCCCCAATTCATTCACAAGAATCCAAGGATCCGCACAGTACTCAGTGACCGGCTTATGCACCAGTGTCTTGACATCGTTCTCGAACCTCTCAAGCAAGCCGCTAGATTGGGCCGGATGATGTCAGATCCCAGTGGAAACTTACGTCTTTGCTATACCCCTCTCGCCTCATACATCGTCGACATGCCTGAGGCGGGAATGCTGGCAGGCGTCCGTGGATTGACGTCACACGTTACGATGGCAATGTACAAGAATTTCGGGGATCCTTTTCGTCATCCACCTCGCCTCGGAGAGACAACACTACATCAACTCGCATCCATCGCTCAAGATCCTCTCGACGTCGAAGCCTTTTTCAATGCTTGTGAAGAATTCCGTCTGAACGGTGTTTCAGACCCGTTTTGGCGCAATTGGCTATTATCCGAACCCTCCGTTTTTTTCACTCCCGAGTCGCTCCACTATTGGTTGCGCGAATTCTATGATCACGACTTCCATTGGTGCCTGGTTGTTGTCGGCCCAGCGGAGATGGACTTCCGATATTCGGTCCTAACGCCCATTGTCGGCGTCCGCCACTTTAGCAAAGGTGTATCGCAACTCAAGCAAGTAACTGGGCGGGCTCAGCGAGACCTGCAACGCTATATCGTCGCTGTCATCGTCGGAGCAGCACCACCACGCTTCGTCCGTGCAATCCGCGCACTGATAGAATTCCGGTATTTCTCTCAGGCCCCTGTTATCTCCGAAACCGTGCGGAAGAAGATTGGTGATGCGTTACAAGAGTTTCACGACAACAAACGTGTCATCATCGATTTGTGGGCTCGCCGCGGGAAGAAGGGCGGGGTTATTAGCCATTGGCAAATCCCCAAGTTAGAGTTGATGCAGACCGTGGCGCCTAGTATTGCCGACGTAGGCTCACTCCTACAATGGTCTGCTGATACGACAGAGCACGCCCACATCGAACTAATCAAGAATCCTGCGAGGTCGACCAATAACAAGGACTATGATTCTCAAATATGCCGATACCTTGATAGGCATGAGAAGTGCCGCCTTTTCGACGATGCAATAACTCTTACGCTTGCAGAGAGTCGTGACACGGACTCGGACATGGAGAGCGAGGACCTACAGGAGCTGGATCACGACACCATTCAAGTTGATGAGCTGGAAACATCTCACCCCTCGGCCGTCTTGTCTGACCTATGGGGTCCAAATCGTCAATCAACAAACTTCTTTGAGAAGGCCAAGCGTGACGCAAAGGCAGATACGGCGAAGAACTGGCCTCCCCGTTCCTTTGTTGGGTGTTCTACTGCGATTCACCTCAACTATGACCCTTCCTGCACCAAGATTTCCATCGATGAATCGGCGGAACTATTTTCTCTTCCTGACTTACGTGACACACTGACAGACTATTTCAGTCGAGAGGGGCGATCGTCTCACAGTGACGTACAAACCAGGAGCGCTTTACCGTTTGAAGACTTACAGCTCTGGTTTAAAGTACGACTACAACAAAAGTGTTTTCACGACGCTTCGGTCATCTGTCCAACGTTCACTGTCAATGCGAGCCCGCCTGACGGATCTTGGAAGTATGGGTGCTACGATGCGGCGGTCTTCGCCACAGATGAATCTCACATTTGGCCGAGGAGCGGTCTAACAGGTACATAATATATGCGTACCACGTTAGACACGACTGATCACGATCATTGATCTTATCAATCTACAGGGCATATTATCGCTCAAGTCCGGATGATCTTGCGCCCCGTTCCTCCTAAAGGCACTCGTCCTACATGGGCTGCCCGGTATCTCACCTACGTGCAGCCGTTCGATATTCAATCCAATGGCGCCGTCGACTCCGTTACACACATGCACGTATTCAAGCGTCGGGTGCGATCCGGAGGTACTGTGAAGGGTCATATCCTACCTTTAGATTACGTTCGTTCTTATGCTCACATCATTCCCAAGTTCGGCAAGAAAGCTAACCCCCGACTAACTTCCGCTAATAACTTACATTTCGCTGACACATTTTACTTGAACCATTACTTCGACAAGGATTTTTTCTATGCCGTGTCCACGTAGCTACTGTTTCGCGCCACTACGATAGAAGCTAGTTGGTCATTTAGGTCATTGAATGCACGATAGCAGCCGGCCCGCATCAGACAACCCGAAAGTAAGGAAAGAGCAAAGCTTGTTTCTAATTAGGAAGGTGCTCGGCTAGCATGGCCAGCCTCGCGCTCAGAAAACTGTCTTGAAAACGTTACGTTACCATACTGCTCTGCAAATTGGCAGACTCTGAGCGATTTGCTGGATTTGGAAAGGCCCTTGTTTCACATTTGGGTCAGTGGCTGCTCGGCGTCAGTTACAAATGTGTCCCATCTTCCCATGCCTCTTCCCATGCCTTCTATCCGGCAGGAGCCGTTGGGCCCGCAGCGTCACCAAGTCAGACGTACCAAAAGAGAGGTACCGTCCCCCCCCACTATCCCCCCTCCATTGGACTCTACTACCCCCTCCAATCGACACCAGGACGAGCATAACTGGTGCGAACAACATAATGGCATCGTCTGTTGTTATCAATGGCAGCTACTCTGCCTCTGGTGGGAGGACCTTGACGATTCCATCGATCACTGTCGAGCGTCGCAACAGCTCCCCTTCCATTAGCCTGTCGAAACCACGCACAAGCCCCGCTGCGTCGAAGCCTCCTATGAATGCCATGGACCGCAGAGCTGTTTCCCCGGGTTTCTTTGTTACCACGCCGACTACACATCCTACCAATGAGACGGCCGAGGTACCAGATTCAGTCGCTATCATCAGTCTCCTTGACGCAGTATCCGTTGACGAACTCAGTGAATAGCCGATATTTTGGGTGCCTTCTATATCGTGGCTGATGAGCGATCTTTTCTAGAATCGTGCGATGGCGCAGTTGCACATCTTGTCCAACTGTACAGGGGGCGTGAAGCGGGCCAGCGTATCATGGTGAGTGATGGTACCTCCATGCTATGACGGTGCCTGTGTACCGTTGTGACTCTTACCAACTCTTTAATTTCATTCACAGAAATTATCGTCGGTTTCGCATGATCAATTCAATTCAATTATGCAGATCGTTTCGAGACGCCCAAGTGTATGGGGAAAGCCACGGTATGTCCTTTTTTTTTCTTCCTATCAACCGTACCTAACAATTCACCAGCTTTTCTCATTTTGGCAAGATGGAGATCCTCCTCGCCAAGTGGCCAAGTGATCTTCACGAAACCACAATTCGATCTGTCGACGAGCTGTTGACAAACGAGGGAACCCGCCTTCCCTGCCCGAAGGGGCTTGTCCTCTCCCAAGTCCATCACAACAAAGCGCTGAAGGCTGATGAAGACACAATCATCCCTGACGTCTCCCTGGAGTTCACTGCGAGAGACGATTCGTTAGTTCCCATTTATCCTGTCATCTGTCAGATCGCGTTTTCCCAGACTTTCGAGGACGCTCAAAATGAGCTCAGGGCTCTCGCAAACGCGTATCCCTCCATGTGTATGGCTATCCTCATAGATATCAAGGAAGATCCTTGCTACAGAAGTCCGACATCCAAAAGCGAGACGTGCAAAACCCTTGCTGGCAATCGTTTGAATTACGTTTCGTTTATAAGCTCCAGTTCTTATCGCAGGGGTTCCCCCATCACGAGGCTCAGCAACAATCCCCCGCTCGAGCCTTTGACGGCTGGTGGTCACGCGTGGTGCTCGATCAAGGAGGTTACCTACCACGTTTGGCTCAAGGCCGATGGTTCTGATCAATTAGATGTCGATGTCGACCCTGGAGATCTTTACGCATTTTCCGTGAGTACGTTACTGACTAGCTCGCCTTTTATACTAATGTGCTCCAAGACATCACCCGGCAATGTCGGTTGGGACAACGTGGAGGCCTTGCTCCTCCAGGGTCTCGAAAAAGTGAAGGCCGCTGTTATCTCGTACTGTGAAATAATCATCCGCGATATGGTGGAATCCCCCCCCGACCTCGCTGCTTTACGTTCGCACGAGACTACCCTTCCCATATCCCTGCAGTCGTTCGATGAAGACATTTTGAAAGGGATCAAGATGACCAGCTACGATCGGTATAGCGAATGGTTTTCCAAGACGTTCCGGGGTGTAAAGCGTCTTCATACCGAAAGCGCGGGTGAGGGTTCAAAGAAGGCCAAGCAATCCTGAACTACTATGTAATACTTCATTGATTCGCTGTGCGTCGCTTCCTGGTTTTCTTTCAAATCTCATAGTGTGACCATTGTTGTCAACTTGTACACCGCCTTGTAAATATTCAACTCTGCCGATACGAAGCGAATTTTCCATTAGCCCAAGAATGGTGGGCCGAATTTCGGTCCCCGAGTGGGTGTGTCCGTAACCCACGTTCCTGCCTTTTTGGCTTCAGCAAGACATGTTTATCGTATTCCTGACCCCGTGCCATCCAGGACAGCGAGAGAGCGACAAGTGACGGTCCTGCGCATTGCGTTTCCCCAAGGTCTCGATCCTGACCTCCATCGGCACCGTATATCCGTCATTGAGGAGTCTCCACATCACCTGGTCAAAACATATCGACAGCACCCTCGATGCCAGAAGTGAAAAGACCCTGTCCGAAGCGCTCCTGCAACTGCATTCATTAGAAGTGCTCCCGTGTCCTGCGTCCAACGAAGCCACTATCATCCACCTCTCCCACTTCCCCATGGTCAATCTCACACTCGAGCTTCCACACAATATCCAGCTGGAGAAAGTGAAGACCCATATAGTGGCACCAGCATTTGCATCTCTCGACTCACTGACACTGCATGCTGGTTCACTCCCTACCTTGACCTCGCTCCTAGAATCCGTACGTTTCAAGCCGACACAAGTGTCGTTCGTCGTGGTGAGTACTCCCAATCCTGTTGCCCTTCATCAGTTTTTCCTCGCGCTCGTCAGCGCATGCGGCCCAGAGAAGCTGCTCCATGTCACGCTCACCACGTCTAGCGTACCGCAGCACGGCACGCCCTCCCAACTCGCCATGCTCACGATGCCCACGTTCCATCCCCTCCTTGCGCTGCCCAACGTCGAGTGATTTGAATTCGATGTACCGTGTAACATGACCGTGACACTGGACAACGACGCGATTGTGTCCATGGCGACACACTGGCCAAACCTACCATGCTCTCAATCAATGCAGACTCAGGATGGGGCATGCCGTCGCGCGTGACCTACCATACACTAGTCGCGCTTCCTGAGCGGCGCACATCACTTGACCAATTTGCACTCGCAATCGACTTCTCGGATGTGGACCACTGGCATTCATTTTCCGAGCGGTTTGTCACGGTGCGCCCCGGAGGCGGAGCGGCGTGTCCAACGAGGAGTGCCGTAAGGCTAATTTCGTCACGTCATACATCGACTTTCCAGTCTTGATCACCATATTTTTGAGTGGTGTGTGTCCGAAGCTGACCACAATCACATCGCCATGGAACTCGCGAGGATTGGTGACGGGCGTGGATCGGGACGAGGCGAGTCGGCTTCAGGATAATTGGGAAGAAGTCGATGTGTTAGTGCCTGCCTTTGCGTTTGCGAGGCAGCATTGCTACGGTTTCGCCACCTGGTAGTGTTCTCTGCGGGGGTTCTGTGGATCCTTTCGACGATGGGACGGTTACGACTCTGCCAAGTCCTGACAACTTCTCGTTCACCCAGTTGACCTCAATTGACCACAACCACAGCACCACACTCGGGTCGGCAGCGACCGCTCAAGTTTCTACTTCCGCGTGTCGGTTGACCCTACCACCGCAGCCAATGGTGCCCAAGTCCGGCGCGTCTGTCGGTCCTCTCATCAGCCCCTTCAACTGCAGCTCCACTTACCATCGCCGGAGCGACTCGAACATGTGGGTGTTTAATCAGCCATATACACTCATTATGTGCCAAAATCAGGATTGACTTGTTCGACGGTTTGCCTCAGGGATACTCTCGTACTGGTAACCACCGGGGTCCGGAACTGGACCTTATCAACTCGCATGTCAGCCGAAAGCAGGACTGACAATGCACGAAGGGATTCAAAGGAAAGTATATGCTGTCATGTCAGGCTTGACGTCGGCTCGCCGTTGAAACGTTTCCCCTACCTGTCTGTCTGTCACGGTTCTATCCGGCACACCACCAATGGGTAATTGGGCCCATTTGATAACGTGGACGGCGGAGATGCATAGAGGGGAACTAGAGGAGGGTATATAGTTCAGAACGCGATAACGAAAGCGGTGAATTTAAGATGGCATCCCGATGACAGCGAGAAGAACCTAAGAGATTACCTTTTATTGTGAAAACACGTTGATGGGATTGGTGCACGGACTTTCCATACACCCGCGGGCGCTCGACGATGTCGAGTGGAGGGGGAGGCATCCAGGGGGTCTGGTGGGATGAATGAATTTGAATGACCTTCAAGGCCAGGAACGCCAGAAACCGAGGATCTTGGGCAGCGGGCTCATACCAGTTCGCTCCACATCCTAGCAATTACAGATGAGTCGAGACCAGATCAACGAGGGGGAGTTCATTTACTGCACCTACAACGAAAGATTTGATGACTTCAATGACTCGGATGAGTAGCACCGCCCATTCACACGGTAACTCACTCGGCAACTGTAAATGCTTCTCTTGGACTCGACATCTACACCGAATCTATCCTCAACGATTTCTCTGGAATGCACCTCCGACGACCTTGTGTAGGGACAAGATGCTTGAGTCTGCCTACGAGCGCATTTCCGAGTCACGCAGAGCTGGCTGTCCCGGGCCCATGTTGCGCTTGGAGTCCACTCAAACGAAAACAATTGTCGGACGTCGTACGATTCAGTCATGGACAGCTGGGATGAGTCTCAACGAACCGACCCGCTGTTCGCGAAGACCAGCTATCGGACCTGTCCGCTCATCATCAGATTCGACATTTTTGGAAGAGCACCCGGACAACGCTGCCACGAAGCCTCCTCGCCATCGCCCCATTTGCAGCCTGAGTGTCCCGGGTGTGCGTAGCCGCCCAAGGAAGACGACACGAGAGTTATCGTAAGACATCATGCTTTGTATCATATTCTGATCTAATTCATGTGTAGATGGTCATGTACGGCGCCATTCCGTTACGTCCATGATCGGTGCTTTGCTGGCATGCATCGCGGGCCAGGTAGAGCGACGCAAGAACGTTGTCGCCAATCCACCAGAAACTGTCTTTAATCGTATCAAGAACGCTGACCCGGAGGCTCGTAGATCTCCTGCGTCACCGAGACGAAGTCGCTGATCTCCTCCACTGTCAACTCGTTCCAGTTTAGTGACAAGCGCATGATCCGCGCAAGGCACGGTCTTCTCGAGCAGCAGATGGACCTTTCCTGATCACGTAAGTACCACGTACCACACATGTGCTCACCTCGACTTGTAGTTCTAATGCCCGTTTTTGCTCGCCTCAGCCGTGCTAGCCACTCGAGGTCCAGCATGTGTACGTCAAGCTCAGGGGCCGATACACCGAGGCTGTCGATTTTGGACGGCTATTTTGGACGACTATTCCTCGTACTCGGGAGGCTCATTGTCAAGTATTGATTTATCACACATCAGCACGTCAACGCGTTGCTTCCTAACCTCACGCATCCGGCACTGACAGCTACCGCCTCCTTCGACATGCTCGTCCCGCTGCACGTCTATTCTTCAGCGGAAATGGTCTGAACGGCCGACCTAACGTCCATTTGGTAGGCTTTGATGGATTCTTTACTCGTGCGTTCGTGTGATTCAGTTCTACCGTATCCAATACTCACTTCCTTGCTAACAATACTGGGCTATGTTACTGTATGTACTGGTATCCTGTCGGCGCTGCGTCTCGTGGCCGTTGCAATGAACCTAATGGCCGCTCAATTCATCGGCTAGTTCGCTTATAAATAGTAAGTGGCTTGACGGAACTAGTCGCGGGCTTTTCTTCTCACTCTTTCCTTCTCATGGCCAAACGAAAGACTCAACACGAGTCTGCTATACCTCCAGCTCGCCGGTCTGGTCGCAGTAATGCGGGCCGTGGGGGTGTCAGCGAGCAGCTACAGAAGCTGGGCACCGTCTTGGAGAGCCCAACAAAGGCCGTCGCGAAACGAGGAGCAGTCTACGTACCGGACTCTGAGCCTCTGAACGCGTTCGCGCCCAAGGAGAAGGAGGCTGGGGCCTCGAACACTCGGAAGACTTCGAAAAAGAAGGTAAGCACTTCCACTGTTATATATTCGCGCAGTGTTGAATACTAGCTTTAGGTGGCTCTGCGTCAACTTCCACCGTCTTCCGACGAGGATAAGGAAGCAGAGCCCATCATCTCCAAACCGATTCTTCATCCTGCCAAGTCGGGCGATCGATTTGGGTTTCAAACGCAAGGGGCGACAGCGACAGCGCCGTCGTACGTTGGAACTCAGATGACTTCAAAGTATCAAGCTACGGACCGGCGCGCCACGTCCAAGGATGCCGATATGCAGTCTCCTGCTCGTAAGCGGTCGCGGTCAGTTACCACAGTGGCCTGCCCACCTGCGTCAGCAGCACACGAGGTTGAGCGCACTGACACCCGTGAACGATCTCGTTCTATAGTTGCGGCGGGAGCGCCGACTACAGGTTCCCGCTTTGTCAACAAGCTCCCTACTCCACCCTTGAGTCAAGCCTCTAATTGCACTTCTGGTCAACCTCGCATCCAGGACCCCAACCGAGCTCCCGACCAGGCACCACACCGAGTCCCCAACCGTGCGACGTCTCGAGTCACCGAGCTCGCCTCCTCTCGAGCCGCCAGCCTCATTGCATCTCGAGCTCCCAGCCTTGCGCCAGCTCGAGCTCCCAGCTTCGCTCATCGCGCTCCCAGCCAGCGCTCCAGCTCTTTGAGCGTCGCCCGCCCCGAGCAAACTGGCTCGAACCCCGAGTTCCAACAACGCAACCGGTCAAGCTCAGTCAACCGAATGGCGAATGTCAATACTTCTCGCGCGGGCCATCTCAACATCCTTTCGAGCAAGAAGTCGACTCTTGAGGCACGTGCTGCCAGAAAGGGGGATTCGTTGGAGAAAATAGCCGAAGTCGCCTCACCACAGCGTCAGAGCTTCGCACCTACCGAAAGTCAGTTTGGTAAGTGTATTCCATTCTCACGTGATGTTCATCTACTAACTAAACGAAGAATATGTCGATGACCACGAGTACGACGTCACAAACAACTGGTTGGAGGTGGACAACTTGCGACAGGAGCATGCTGGTGAAGAAGAGCCGGTGTCGAGGACTGGCAGTAACACGATCGATGGGGCCGACGAGTCCATGTATCAGATGGATGCGAGCGTCGACGTAGATTGGGACCAGGACGCAGGGGAACGAAGCGAGAACTTCGACTTAAATGCCGTCCAAAGCGATGATACCAGTACTGATGAAGAAGAACAACGCGCGCTGACGACGGCCATGATCACGAAAAGCACTCGTCGCATTCGCGCTCACTTCCACGGGCGTGAAAGTACCCCGAAAGATATCACCATGAGTGATGTGCCTATGGATAGCATCGACTTGAGTGTTGATGTAGCTGACACTCTAGATTTGGATTATCTCCTGCCTACGGAGTCCCGCCTTTCCCAAGAACCACCAACTAGGCAAGCACCTGTGCGTATGCCGCCGCCTTCGAGTCGCCAGCGGCCAGTGCGAGATGTAAGTCACAGGATCAGGCTCGGGCTATGTTCACCACCTATAACAGGACAACGACCAACAGGAAACGAGGCAAGAACGCTCCACTCGCATGCAGAAACAGTCCCGGCGAGTTGAAGCCGTGAGTAATGATATTTCTTTGAACACATGCTCATTCTACGTAGGTCAATACTGACTATAATGTCCTTGGTCGCCACCATGCGAAAAATCGTCGCCCGCGCGTGCCGTCGGAAGTGCAACTTAGCCGTGCTCAACAGCTGCAGACCAAAGATTATGGACCGGATACAGCACGCCCGGATGATGCCCAGCATGAAGTCGACTCGGAGCCTGCGGTTGCAAAACCGAGGAAACGTACTACAAAAGCAAAGTGCGAGGATCCGACGCTCGTGCGCTTTTATCCTCGGAACTGCGCCGCAATGATCGACCTCGCCAAATTTTATTTTCGGTGCCATCAAATTCTCTCAGATCCCTTTCCTTCAATGCACGAAGCTCTTGATGGCATTTGTCGCGATGTGCTCGACGATGCAATGGCATGTTTCGGCAAACTGGGCCGCAAAATAGAGGATGGTATGTCGTCCGTTATCTGCGTCTTTCTATGCCTATCACAAGACTTAGGTTACTGGGAACAATACAAAGATAGTATGGCGGTCTGCGTATGGAAGGACATTAACACGTTCCGCAGCGAGGTTCGAAAGGTAATCCTGGACGTTGTTCCAATCGAGTACGCGCTATCAGCTCCCAACTTGAAGACATCGGCAGAGCGCTTGACCGCGATCAAGGCCAGGGCCACTGTGCTCGCACACAAGTTCAGTTTTCTTCAAGGTCCACGGGACGAACAAGTAAGTTTCCATAACTAAATTGTCCTCGCTTTGACCTGCATGCCAATCCAAGGACCGGGCATCGAACTTCTCTCATAATTGTATTCGTGTCGCCTGTCAACGCATCTTTTATCGGAAGGGAACCAAGACATTCCGAAATGAGGAGACTTTCCGCGAGACAGTGCCATACATGGCCGTGCTTTATGTGGCATCCTATGTAAGACATTTTACTACGTTACTTGTGTGACTAACTGTTATTTAGATCAAGGGTGTCCTTGATTCGTATGCAGCTAATGGTACTATGGATGGCAAGGTTTCACCAGTCAAGAATGAGGAAGATTTCTGGAAAATGCATTCGAAGATGCAAGCAGTCCTTGATCATGACTACCATGGGCCCAAGCTTACTGATACTTTGAAGGCTTGGGCCTCTGAAGCATAGTGAGTAGGGATTGTATCAAATGTGCAGTGGTTTATTGTTTTTCAGTACCAGTGAACTTTTGGATGTCGTATCTGATGCCTCTTCTGCATGTGAGGTTGATTTAAACTAATCATTGGTTGTCTTCATTCCCTCCCACAACTTTAATTGTTTTTCCTGTTCCTAGCAATATAATGTGTGGTGTTTTCCAATTGTGTGACTGATTGAGTAATTGATATTGTATTGGTAAGCACTATGCAGCATAGTACAGTGAGTGTAGCATGGTACATTATAGTACAGTATGGTTACAGTACAGTTACAGTGCATTACAGTGAAGTACAGTACAGTATAGTTTCATGGTACAGTACAGTTACAGTGCATTACAGTGAAGTACAGTACAGTATAGTTTCATGGTATGGTACAGTACAGTTACAGTGCATTACAGTATAGTTTCATGTTACAGTACAGTACAGTACAGTTACAGTGCATTACAGTTATAGTATAGTTTCCATGTTACAGTGCAGCATGGTACAGTGCAGTACAGTTGCCATGTTACAGTACAACACACTATAGTACAGCATAGTATAGTACTGTGACCATGTTACAGTGCAACATGGTACAGTATAGTATAGCCTGAGTGCAGTACAGTGTAGCATCATGATGATACAGTTACAATACATCACAGTATGTCACAGTACAGCATAGAATAGTAGTACAGCACAGCACAGCACAGTACAGCATGGTACAGTGCATTAGGAAATTAGTAAAGTTATTCCCAATGCACTCTACATGTACATATCTCGGCATATCATCACTTCACCAATTTCCTAATGGCCTGCATGGTTACAATATATCACAATACAGTACAGTTACAGCATGTTACAATATAGCACTGTACAGCACCATACAGTGGTAAGCAATGTGTGACTTGGATATAAAGCTATAGGGCATTATATAGGCAGTTCAGTGATTTTATTATATACATATTATCTGAGATATATAAATTCATGTGCTATTAATACCAACTTACTGTGAGATCACTGTAGACGAACTGTGACAAGCTGTGGACTAACTGTGGATTGACTGTAGATAACTGTGAGTTGACTGTACAGTTGGGGACCTAGCTGTGAGACTGTAGGTCACTGTGGTCACTGTGTAACACTGTGCAATGTTGGACAGTGATCAAAGGGTATTGCTGATGCTGAAGAGCGCCGTCTTTCGTGGCCACACGTTGAAAGAATGCTTGGAGGTCATCCGTAACGACGTTATTACCGTCTGGAACCTCGTTGACCCGGATAATGTATGTGACGTTATCCACTGGAGTCGTTCAAGTGTTGAACGAATTGTAGTGTTTGATGGACGGCAAGATCATCGAAGATCTACTCCGCCCAGACAATCCCGATGCCAGTGCTGGTGGTAGTGGTGCACCAACTATGTGAGCCGTTTGGCCAAAAGATCCCTTTGGACAGTGCCTGACAAAGAAGCTACCTCCCAGGGCTTCGTTCGCTGGTCTACTCGCGACGGCAGGGGAACTTTTCAAGGGCCTCTCGGGGTCCGGGGAGCCCACGACGGCCATCATAGGCCCCGTTGCAGGTGTGGTGATCACGCTCTTACAGACGACGTACGAAGTGTATCGAGAAGCGTGAGTAGATGCTCATGCCGTCCTGTGCACTTCACTGAAAAAGATCCACCCCTTTAGTAAAAAGGACGTGAAGTTCCTCATGGCTTTCATTGTGGACTTGATCTGTGTCATGCAGATCATTTTCCTCTTGACCTCGGGCGGGGTCTCCCGTGTGACCCTCGATACAACCAATCGGGCGCTGAAGGTGTACGCGGACAAAGCCCAAAAGTTTGTGCGCATGGGTGTCAGTGCGTTCGATGCGAAAATGGGCATATTTGTTGGACCACGCGACCTAGTCTTGGACCAGGTTGAGGCATTGATATGGCGCTACAGTATCACGGATCGGGAATTCGAAGGCCTCAGAAAGAGGATGAACGACGAGACGGCTTCGAGACCTTTGTGATCATTATTTAGCACTACTTTTGTCTCTCACATGTACGTGGCTAGTCTTTATTATGGTCTCGGTGGATACTCGCTGCGGGATTATCGATTTGGTTGGCGCAAGTTCCCATGAGTATGGTACAAGCGGTGCATCATGATTTCCCGCAGATCCGAGGTATAGAAGTATAGTTCTTGATGGGTCACCGGACGCGATTACCACTGAGACCGGTTTAGAACGTATTTTTGGCGAGCTTCCTGACAGAGGCTATGGACTGCAAAGTTTCCTGTGTCGGCCATTGCCCAGCCAGCCATGATGGCCACGTCGTTTGACATTCTGGGGTAGAGGTATGAAGGAGAAAGATGAACCAAGCTCGAACTTGCCGTTTTTCAGACCAATCTAACCACAGCCTCGACGGAATCCCGGTCTTCGGCGCCCTCCTTGACCTTGCTAGGGCAATACTTGGAGAGCGACATGACCTGCGCGGTTACAACCCAATTCCAGATACCGGCCTGATCATTTGTGATGCCCTCTCTGGAATGAGCTCTGCCGCGACCTCGCCGGCCCTTGGGGAACGTTTTGGTGGCGGCGGTCCAGGAGGGGTGGGGAAGGGCTCTTTGACCTCAAGGGTCGAGGGTTCCAGAAAGGGTGATTGACTGAGGATATGGAAGAGCTCCGGGTGTGAGTGATGGAACTGAGCCAATCAGAAGAGCCGGAAGATGCCGACGGGTTTGCGGGCCATCGTCGTCGCATGCATCACCTCTTTTCTCCTCGGTGACCCACTGTTGACATGTGTGTGCCCTTGGGTATGTGGATGTGGGCTGTGGCCAGTCGGTTGCATCTTGTATTTGGCTTGCTAGGTCATGTATGTCCAGCCGTTGGTACACGTATGATGCTCACTCTGATGTATCGTCCAAAACATGACGTTATCAGCATTGAATACCTAATGGTGGTTAGATGTGCTTGCGATCAAATTAATCCATAAATGAGCAACAAAGCCCTATTACATTTCCAGTCGACACGAAGGCTTGATCCGCACCCGATCAGTCGCCACAACCCACCTACTTGGTGCCCCCACCGACGCAGACCCCGTCGGAGGTCATGACAGCTGCGTGACGGCCAGGGGTCAGCATGGCCATGTTACTGCCTGAAGTGGTACTCGCGGTGAATCTGGTATCTGTGCGGTACAGGGCGCGCGTCGCGCTTGTGGACGCGGCGTGAGTGGACCAAAAGGAGTCGTAGGCGAGTGCGTTGGAGTTTATGGTGTGACGCAGGACCAGGTGTGGTGGACGCGGAGGGTGCAGTCAGGCTGGAGATGAGTGGGTGGGACGCGACGAGGTGCAGCGGTGCAGCGCCAGGCGGGAGTGTATAGCCAGGCCGGGGATGTGGTGTCGATGCAGATCTAGGGGCGCGGGGTGAGATGCTGACGTGGGAGTGATCGTCATCGAAGATGGGTGGCAGGAGAGGGTCGGTTGTGGCAGGAGGGCGTGGAGCTGGACGAGGCACGCGACGATGGCAGGATCAGGGAAATCAAGGGCGGAGGGGGGACACGGGGTGTGTGTGAGGCGGTGGGGCTGGACGGGGGGGAGGCGGAGTCGGAGGTGCTGGAGGAAGGCGCGGGTCGATTAGGCACGCTCGGGAGTGCAAGCAGGTGTGGCGTGTGGCTGCGACTGCGACTCTGCCGACAGGACGACGGCGGCGGCGCTGTTTGCGGAGGGACGCCACAGCGAGTGATGAAAGTAGAGGTTTTCGACTTCGTTGAGGTTTTGGCGGGGTGAACGATAGGCGGAATGTGGATGTTGAAGACGCACCCAGCTGTACTCGATTTTGTGTAGTTGGAGCCGTTTCGAGAGCTGGGATTCATTGCACGCGTCTATTCACGTATTGAGCGCGTCATTTGTGCTTTGACCATGTCGCGGGACATCAAACCGAAACTCAACCTCCATTAATTTCGAGAATCAAAGTACGCTCGGACGACGTCCATCAGACATACCTGTTGTATATGTGCGTCGATCACATCGCTGTCTTCCATCTCCATCTGGGCACAACGCGAGCACGGATGTGCTTGCAAAAGGACGTAGCGTACCTCGGCAGGCGTGCTCTCTGCCCCCAATCGCTCCTCTTCATACACAAATCGGAACGTGCCTGTATGACAACGGTGAACACAGCATCTGCTGCTCAGTGCAACAAGACATGCCTGGCACTTTCCCAAAACGCTTCTACAACGCGTCCTACGTCAGGATGCGACTGAATGTGACAAACCCTACGTACCTATGCTGCTGCGAATATCTTTTTAAAGGGCATGTGTGGTTTCACTTTGACGGTGATGTCTGTGTTTGTGGGGAGCAGAAAACGAAAAGAAAGGAAACTAATGGCTTGTTCGTGGTCAGACTCTCGTTCCAGGTCGGCGGCAGTGTCGTTTGGTAGTTACGGTTGTAGTAGTTGCGGATGTAATACGTGGGAGCTCCTTGTTGACTTGTTGTGATCGTGTTCACCCGCAGACTGCTCGGTTGGCCCAGCTACGCCTTTGCCAGGTGTTTTCTCTGTCCCTCTTTCTCATCGTCGCCAACGTCGTCGACAGCGAGGTCTTTGTCGTCGTCTCCCTTACCCTCTTTCTCCCCATCTGCCTCGAGCAGTTCGCGAGGGACAATGGCTTCTTGGACCCTGACCATGTCCTCCCATGTGTGTCCGCAGGGGAAGGCACCGCGTCCTCTGCCGCGCGCTGTTCGGTCAAGATTGGTTGGCTTTGGATAGATACGGCAAGCTTTAGGTCTGTCCTTGTCGGGCTTGCTCCGCCCTCCTAACACCACATGCAGCCTCTACGTCAACTCGATATCCGTCGCTCTGCAAGCACTCACAGTCATATCCATGGGGAGCATCGCGGACCGCCGTGCGTTGACCTTGGAATACACCCGCGTGCAGGGACACTGAACATCCTCTAGCGGCGACACGAAAACCACTCCTCCTTGCATTCGCTCTCATGGGCGCTTCCGCAGCTCTGCTCTTCCTATTCCTCTCCTCGTCCTCGCTTCCCTGGGTTCTCTCCGCCGCATTTGCCATTTGCGCCAACGTTGGATTTGGGGCTTCCGTCGTCGCCATGAACGCTTACCTCCCCTCGCTCGCGCGTGAATCTCCAGAGGTGGTCGAAGCGCAAAAACAACTCGACACGGCACCCGCATCGCCCTCGTCCTCCATCGATCTCGATGCCGAGCACGCCCTGCTTTCGGACTCCGAATCGTCTGTCTCTACACCTCTGCTCGGCACTGCTTCGCCCGATCACCAAAGTCCAGCACACAAGGCGTACGTCGCCGCACTCTCGCGCGCCACGTCTCGAATCTCGGCACAGGGGATCGCATCGGGGTATGGAGCAGGCATCCTCCTGCTCCTCCTCGCACTCGTGCCTGTCAAACAGATGCACGGCTCCACGTTCTCGCTGCGGCTCGCAATTGGGCTCAGCGGGATCTGGTGGATCTTATTTTCGATCCCTGCTGCGCTCTGGCTACCTGGTGGGATGGCGGCGGGTGGGCGTCGAGGGGAGGACGACAAGTGGACGGTCGGATCGGAGGTGGTCGCTGCGTGGAAGCGGCTGGGGGTGATGCTCCGCTGGTCCGAGATCAAGCGGCTGCAACACACCTTTCGGTACCTTGCTGCATGGTTCCTCCTCTCAGACGGTGCGTCTCCGTTCTTCTGCAAGCTTGGCGTGTTCACACCTGGCGGGCAGGTTTCACAACCATCACGTCGACGGCGATACTGTTCGGCAAGACGACGCTCCACATGGCCCCTTCATCCCTCGTGCTCATCGGTGCCATCACCCCCGCCTGTGGTATCGTTGGCTCGCTCGTCTTTCCTGCCCTCCAGCGTCGCTTTGGGTGGTCGAATCTCTACGTGATCGTCCTTCTCGTTCTCCTCGTGTCGTGCATCCCCGCGTATGGGTGTCTCGGGTTCATCCCGCTCGTCAGACGGCTGCGTGTTGGCGGGTTGACGACGCCAGGAGAGATGTTTGGATTAGCGGTGTACTTTGGTATGTCGATGTCGTCCGCGTGGCTGTGGTGTTGTACTGACAATCGAACAGGGTTCGCGTACGGAGCGTTTCAGAGCTATGCCCGAGCGTCGTATGCAGAACTCATTCCCTCGGGGGAAGAAGCACGGTGGTATGCACTGTTTTCCATCACGGACAAGGTACGTCCCGTGAGGTTTTCTTGCATCAACGCTGGGCTGACGTCGTCGACAGTCGAGCTCGTTCGTGGGCCCGCTGATCGTCGGGCTTATCGCGGACAGTACTGGCAACATCCGCTATGCCTTTTTCTTCCTCGTCATCATGGTGTGGCTCGCTGTGCCCGTTCTCCTCAGCGTCGATGTCGAACAGGGTCGGATTGATGCTCAGACGTACGCTACCGAGCATGTGCGCGAGGGGGACGTCGGGATCAGCGCAGAGTGATGTAGACGAGAGTCTAAGGGGCCACGCGTAGACGACCGATGGGACATTGGAGACACATAGGTTACCACTAGTTAAACTACGAGAGCGATGACGGCCAGCATAAAGTGTGGTGAGCCTGACATCGGATGCGGATGATGGTACGCCGAATACCTTCATTGTCAGTACTGCGAGTGTCCAAGCGTGCCGTGACAGATGGCGCGTGCGACGTAGGAT
>JBBPOD010000102.1:0-31883 GCA_038091255.1 Tylopilus intermedius | reverse complement strand
AGTCTTGCAAGAAACTTGGCCGTCATCTCCATCCAACGACGACGACAGCTGGAGATCAGGGTTTGATGGTCATGCTGACGTGTACGTCTTTCGATCTCGGCGGCTTGGCCGTTTACATCTTGTAATGAACATTATCATTCAGCTCTGCTCTGCTTGCACAATTAATTCCTGTTGACGCGGCACTACCTCCCGCTGTGCAGTTTTCGGCAACCGCTACCGCAAATGCGATGAGTGAGGCACTCAAGCTGACACGTCATTCGTCTGTCTCGGCTAGCAGTCCCCTGTCCCGCTTGTTGGCTTCAAAAGGCTTGTTAGAGTGGGAAAAATCCATAAAAGCAAAGCAAGTTGTCGTTCCGGACACGACGCACGTCGGGTGGAGAGTTCTTGAAAAGGAGGATCGTGTAAGCACACTTGCCGAGGAATCAAAAACAAAGAAGGCTACAGGCGGTTTATTGTCGTTTTGGAGCCGCAGGACGTCTGCTCTCCAAGTTGCTCCGGTCGAGACGCCCAGGGAACGATCAAGCTCGCCTGCAAGAACAAGCCTAGAAAGTGTCAAGTCTGCTATCCATCCGCAATCTTCCCGAGCTGCGTCGCCATCAAAGGTAGCCACCTCTCCCACACTGCTGGCGTCAGCAGATCCTCAGCCCGCAGTGCTAGCAACTGTATCGGCACCCTCAGCTGTTGCACGCTTTCTGAATAGGTTTTCTCTCGCTAAAGGCCCTCAGCATAGCTCCTTAGCGCTCTCTTCTGATGACCTCGAGTTTCTTTCTGATATCGTACCGAGTGCCAGTGATCCGCCGGATGAAGATATCAGTGATCGTGCCCTGGATGCACTTGCAGGTGCAAGCCATTCATCACCGCTTCCAACCAAGTTGCCACCTCCGGTTCCGGCACCCTCTAAGCAACTATCAGCACCAAGCCGTCCCTCATCGGCACTTGGCCTCGGAACAGTGGCTGGTACGAGCGTGACTAGCAATGCACCGAACGTGCCTATCTTGCCTCCTCCAGTATCTCCGCAGCCCGCAGCCTCACTTTCGTTCACACAGAATCCCCCTTTCTCTTTGAAAGATGCGGCAACAGTAATAGTCGCGTCCGGACAGTCGCGTACATTGTCAATGCAACAAAGACTTCATCCCGGCTCTCAGTCTGATTCACAACCTCATTCTTTCACGCTTCCACCACCTCAGAAACACCATCCATCACTATCTGTTGCGCCACTGCTTCCTCCCCCACCGGTTTCACCTCCACAAACACCTCGGCCACCTACTTTTCCACCTTCATCAACGATACGGAGCGTTGATACTTCCAACTTTCACGACTCTTACGACTCTGATGACGAATTTAGTGCATTTGCATCATTCCCTCCCTCATCTGCAGCTGCGCCGTTTCCCTCTTCAGAACCATACCCGTCTCGAGGGCCCCCCTCACCACCACCCCGCCGTACGTATGAGCGTACACACTACCCAAGCTCGTCCTCCACATCGTCAATATTAAGTCCTGCATCTCAAACATCGCTAGATCGATTATACTCTTCGAAATCTACTGTCTCTGCATCCTTGGATAGTTTCGATGATTTTATTTCTCCACCTCTGGGCGGGCGAAGCGAGAGCAAGACGCGCACACCATCACCGCCTCCATTACCAATTAAGCCTCAGTCTCTACCCCCGTGTCTGGATATCGCCACGTCCCGCGTTTATCATGCCCATACCCCGAGTCAGACGTCGTTCTCACCAACCGTTCATACCAGCCTCATGCATAGCGCATTCTCGGTGCCCTCTGAACAACACAAGCGTACGCAGAGCCTCGTCGACCATGCGGCAGCACGGAGGGGTGTGGTGTGGCCAAACACATCCGGTCCAGGCGAATCAAGCGCATGGACAATTCCGCCGCCCGCTTCGGCTTCTGCGTCACCCAAGTCGTTCATTGGAGAGGAGGGTCTCGACTTACTAGGTGATGGTGATGTTCTCGGTGGTGGATTTGGGGCTTTGCCTGCCCCACTGAGCGCGGTTGGGGGTTCCACGGTATCTCCCCTTGCCACGAATGCCTCTCGGATGCCCTTTGGCGTCGGCGGGGATCTGGGCAAGGGACTTAATTTGAGGAGCCAACTACAGCCGTCTCCGTCGCCCTTGCCTTCTGCCTCGGCACCCATGCTTTCATTCTCCCCGTTGGGTAAACCCGTCCCTTTGGCGACTGTAAATGCCGGATCATTGCAACCTGCAAAGCCAAAACAGACAGGTGGATTATCGGCACAGGATTTATCTTTCTTTGAAGGGTTTTAAACCCGTTTCAATAATATCTATCCTGCCCCGGACATGTACCATGTCAATGGCCGGTTGATACTTACCAGTATATAATTCACTCGGTTAATCCGCCCGGTCTGTCGAAGAAATAAGATTCGAATAGTTTAACTGCTACAGCTAAAAAGACATGAAGTCAAACTTGAAGTACATATGACTCGAAACTCGCGTTGGGTTATGGTATAGTCATGTAGGGGGTGAAATTCAAAAAACAAGAACCATAATGGAAACATCATCCAATCTCGCTCGATCTTTGGTTCTCAGGACCTCCAGAATTTCCAGGACGGGTCGTTCTGTGCATCTTGTCCATATGCACCGTCGCGATGGCCACGTCCACCGCGTTCATACTCGTACTCGCGACCTCTGTCCCTTTCGTAACCGTGTCCATGTCCGTCCCTGTCCCCACGTCCACCGTCAGGATGACCATGATAGTGGCCGTGATGCCTTGACGAATGGGAGCGGTGATGTGGTTGAGCGACCGCTTCATGGTAGGGAGGCGGCGGCACGCCGTCGTGGGTCCGATCTATTGCAGGTGGAGCAGGCGGTGCAGGAGGTGGCAACGCCCTCTGAGGTTGGGAACTAGACTGGTCGATTCCGTTGATCGTGTGTCGCTCGGTCCCATCTGGGTACCGATACGTAACGTGTTCGTTGCCCTGCGTTCGGTCGTCAGTCCAACGTCGGACGATGCCAAGTCCAAACGTACCGCCGAGTCCCGGCGCACAGACTTGGTGTGCGTGACGCCGTTGACGGTCGAGCTCGACCAGCTCTGGGAGAGCCATTGCCCGCCAGTCCCGCCATTCCCAAACGTCTGTATTCGGCTGCTACTGCTCGCGCCGCCCATGTCGAACGGAGAGGGCATCATGGACGGGAAAGGAGCGCCGGGGAAGAAGCTCCCGCCTACGTGCGGCGCGCCGAAACCCCGGCGTCCGAACGGATCGTCGAAGAAGGGATCCGCCTCGAATGCCCTGTGAAAGTCGCCGAATATCGAGTTGAAGAGGACGAAGGGGTCTGTGAAGGGCCGCGGGGCTGGACGGGGTCCAAACCCGAAACCGCCGAATGGATCCATGCGAGGACCACGGAAGAAGGGGTCGTGAGAGGGCTCGCGGAAGAAGGCGCTGGATGAAAAGGGTCCGTTGGGGCCGTTGGGGAAGGGGCCTTGGGGGGTGGGCTCTGGCGGGGGCCAGACGCCGTGCTGGTCATACGTTGCTCGGGTCTTTGGATCATGCAAGACTTCGTAGGCGTTGTTTACCTGGGCGTAGGTGAGCGATTTGCAGGATAAGCGAACGAGTCGAGTGGCATACCTTGCGGAATAGGTCCTCAGAGGCGGACTTCTCAGCTGCAGAGGCCCCTTGGGGCAAGCGATCAGGATGGGTCTCTAACGCTTTTCTCCTGTAGGCTTTTCGGACTGTACGGCGTTCGAACACTGTCAACAGGGCGAGAGACGTCGTGACTCACTTTGCTCTGCAGTCGCATTGCGGTTGATACCCAATATCTCGTATAGATTGGCAGCCATTGTAAGGTCGTCGTTGCTAGCGAGGTAATTAAAATATTAGACGTAACCGAGGGATGGTGGACATAAGGACCTCAGGCGTGGTTGTCGAGGATGACGAAGACCTGGCGCTGACCATGTGGCTGGAAGTGCTGGAGCCTTCTCTACATTTCCAGCAATCTTGCCACACGCATCACTCGTGGCCTGGCAAGCACCGCCATGGGTCTCCAAGAAATCGTGTTGTGTGCTACGACACCGCAATCAGGGCTAGCACAAGCCCCATCAACAGGACCAGGCGCGATCGTCCTGCATGACCTCCAAACGAGTAACGTGCTCTCCTCGTTCAAGCAGACGACGTCCGCACCGCATTGCATCGCCTTTGTCGAAACTAAAGATGGCCAAGGCGGCATCATGCTCGCAGCGCAATCAGACAAGGCTCTTTTGAACGTCTACAATTTTCAAAAGGCGCGTGTTGCGCAATGATCCGTGTGCTCGTCATTGACGAACGGCAAACAGGACCAGATCGCCCTCAAGGTAGTTCTGCCGGAGAAGTTGACTTGTCTGGCGTTGGATCAAAAAGCAAGATACTGTGCTGGTGGTACCACTCAGGGACGGATATACCTCTGGGAGGCACGTCTCGTCCCGTCTGTCTCAGCATGCTTCGCGTTATAACTCTTTGGACAGTAGGTCGCGTCGGGCATACTCTATCATGCATGGGATGCCCACTATCGCCAAGTGAACGTGTTAAAATTTACTTGCGACGGGTCGGTGTTGGTGTCTGCCAGTGAAGATTCTGGTGTCGCCGTTTGGTCAGCGTCCAAGTCCGTGTTGATCCTCTTGTTGTGAAATAGCCCTGTCGACTAAATCAGACCCACTCCAGATTAGTGGATGACGACCTCCAAAATGATCACCCCCTTCCGCAATTCACACTATCGGACCACACCCTCCCGGTCATGGATGTCGTCTGTGGTCTCGGCCCATTTCCGACCTGCCGGATATTGACTGGATCTCTTGATCACACCGTAAAGGTGACTAGACTTACAAATTGGCTGGTCAATTCTGACAATAGGGTTAGCTATGGGATCTGGCCACTCAATCGTTGATAACGACGTTTCACTTTCCGAAGCCAATATGTTGCATCGTTTGGGACATCACCGAACGTCTCTTCTTCGCCTCTTCACCTGATGGATCTATCTATCAGGTAAACCTTTTCCGTGAACGCCGGATCCAAAACAGTCCAGGACCCTTTATTGAAGCTGTCGGGGGTGCAGGTGCAGCTGACATTGTCCGCTTCGATACGGATGGCACGACGGGCCGAAAGCGACTCATTGAAGTTGGCCAGTCTGTGACGGCGCTTTGTACCTCGATGAACGGGTCGCTGCTTCTCGTCGGAACAGCACAAGGGCTCGTACATGTCTACGACATTGCGTCGCATCAACTTTTGCGTACGATCTCTACACACAAAGGCATGTCGATATCGTTCCTTGCAACGATGCTCAAGCCTCCGGACCTCGTGGGCCATATCAGCCTCTCCTTGAACGTGGCCACCGTGGGAGATGCCCGCGATGTGATGCCAGTGCGGCCCGTTGCGGCATTTCATCGGATGAAGGACATCAATGCGAGAGAACTGCACGAGGTGCCGATGATGTTACCGATCACGGACGAGGTATGTCATTTTATTTACCTGTGCATTTCATGCTTCATTTTTTGACAGACATTAAAAATCGGCCGAAGTGAATATGATTACTCCGAATCTGAATTTCAGCGGGACCTATTTTCTTTCGTCCAGCCGACTGAAGCGGAACCCTGGGGAGCGCCATTGACAAGTCGCGTTGCAGAGCTCGAGTCGGAGGTGGAGCAACTGAGGGAGCAACTTGGCAAGGCAAAGGGCGTGAATGATGCGATATGGCAAGTTGTGGTGAAAAAGGTGCTCAAGGGTAGCGGGCAGTCTGGGTCGGAGGACGTGCGCATGGATGAGTAGTACTGCTTGTGGCTGTGATACCGCGTGAACTTGCTGGACATTTGACACGACGTTGACGACTCGGACGATCACTCACGCTTGCCCGTACTCAAAGATGGGTTTCAAACAAGGCGCGGTACTTGCTTCGTGCTCATTTTTCCTTGGTATGTTGTGCTGCATGTGCAGGTTGTCGGGCCGCTGACTTTGGTGTTGCCTCGTTTTCAAAAGGGGTGCTGTTCATATGCTTCTTCGTCGACTATCGTATATTGTACCAGGAATTGACAGAAGACACCGTTAAGGATGGATTCCAGTTTTACGCTACGTTCTTTAACGCACCTCCCGCCATCAAGGTTCGTCGAGTATGTAACGTCACTCGTCGACTAAATTATCGCAGGCACTCTTGCACGGCTTCATTGGCGTTGGGCTGACTGGTCTTGTCGCAAAACTCTTGCAATGGGACGAGAGTGCCTTCTTCTTTGATGGTACTAGCTTAGGTGAAGTCCCTTTGGCGACCTTCCGCAGTTGTGCTAGTACTCACGATCCTGTCCCAGCTGCATACATCTTCGCCATATCCGTCTACCTGGCTGTGACGATTCCATCCTTGCGCACGATCGTAACCCCGGCCGTGGAAGACACCATGGATGATCGTGTTGAGGCCATGAGGATCCTGTCGGCAGGGAACACGATCATGATGCTCGTTCTGGGAGCGATACTGGGGTTGCAGGTAAGTGCTGATTACCGGTCGCGTAGGCCGTCTGCCTTGGTTCTCGTCGCACGACATGCCCGTTTCTTTTTCTTTTCTCCGAGACGGGATACGTATTCTCGCGGCGTCCCGCAGCCGTTGCCGTTGCCGGTCACATCAGTCTTCTGCGAAGGCTACCCCATGGTTTTTTGGTTTCTGTTCCCTGCATCCACATGCGACTATATTTCGTGGTCCGCCAAAAACTTATTTTTGGGAACAGGGAGGACAAGAATATGCACGCAGAATCGAGCAAAATGAGCTCCCTGCAATGAAGACGGCAGAAAAAGAGGAGGCTGCGAGATCAGCGTCGGAGAAGGATAAGAAGGAGTGAGCCTCTTTTGTACGCCAAGTTGGATTTTGAGAAGGAGGGGTAGCTGCAAATATTATATTTAGTCTGAGATTTGAACGAAGACGCTGTCGGTATTTCGAGGAGGCGTGGGAGGTTGGCTAAGGGTTAGCCATGTCGTTTTAGGAGTTATCCGGTGAACGCCTCGGAGGAGCGCGTCAAGCCGCTCCTCGCGCGAACGGCGAGCACCCCAGAACGAGCACCCAACTCCGACGCTCTCAGCTCAGTCGATGCCGTCAAGCAGAGTACCGAGGCTGCTAGCTTGGTGTGCAGAGAATCACATCCAGATCGACTCAGCGTTGCATGTCGTCGACAGCCAGCATCAACAGCCCGCCGTCAGTCAATGCCACCAAGCCAGTCACGGTGCCATAACCTCCGACGATGGCTCCCGCGAACACGGTCTCTCTGTTTGCTCACGCGAGGAGTTGATTGAATGCCACCGTACCCGTGAGTCTTCATCAAACCGCCTCGGCATTCTCGTGCCAGAAGCCCTTGTTCTCGTCCTTCATTTGGCATCGCGAGGGGAGCTGTTCACATGCGAACGAGCGTATGGTTGCAGGGACCAATCACCGTTGCACCGTTTCAGTCAGGGGGAAACATTCATTTTCCTCGCCC
Organism: Tylopilus intermedius; assembly: GCA_038091255.1. Classification (NCBI taxonomy): domain Eukaryota; kingdom Fungi; phylum Basidiomycota; class Agaricomycetes; order Boletales; family Boletaceae; genus Tylopilus; species Tylopilus intermedius. Next base: position 24,434 of record JBBPOD010000102.1, on the reverse strand, counting down.
ATCTTGGTTTGAACGGGCTTGCGACTTTCTCTGCGCTAATTTATCCTTGGGTATCTCAGTCGTGTATATTCCAAAGACCGCCGTACTGTCGGTCAAGTCGTGCTTCTTCTCCCAGCGCATATTTTCCGTGCCCTATGGCCACGGTGCACACCTCGCGCTTGCCCTCGCACTCTACGGAGAAATGTGCGTAAGCCTGTTTCTTTAGTCACTCGTCTCCCGATATTGACACGCCTTGTGGCGCTGCTTGACGCGTTCGAAATTGTCCTCGCTACAATTCTCACACAACGCACCCAAAATAAACACCTCTGTAACCTCTCCATGGATGAACGCGCGAACATCAATGCCAACTCCACTTCGCTTGACACTCCGCCCCCGTTCTATGATCTTCCCATCTTCCACGAATCCGGGATTTTCCTGCTCGGCGGATTCCCCCTGGCCACGCTCTGATGGAAACCTGACTTTCTGTTGCTCTGATGGTTTCACCACGGCTTGCGTTATCAAAGATTACTTGGCCCACGATCGCGATGGTTTGGTTACCTGCAAAGCCTGCCGCGGGAAACAGTCGACATTGCTGTGTTTTGGGGTGTCAACGATGCCATCGAAACTCGGACATGCACTTGTCCAGCCCGCGGATGTTTGAGTACCAATGACACATCCAGTGCGGTAGATAAGCAACGACAAGCTACACCCTCCAAATGCCCGTGGTGCATCCGGTTGCAGGACAACCGTCATGCGAGGGAGTGGCTCGGAGTCACCGCGGTCGACGGAGAACAACTAGGCTTGGTGGTAAGTCCTAAAACTTTGTTCGTTTCGCTCTCCTATGTCTTTTTCTCCGCCTTCCCTCCCCGGGTCTTCGTTGCTTCCAATCCCCTTTTGTTTGCTGGCTCCTTTGGAACCTGTGGGTTCTCTCAGACTCTCAGAGGCGGGTCTCATCACGCCCTTCCCAGCTTCTTACCATTGACGTGTCAATCTTGGCTGCACCTTCATTTCGCCCGTCCCTGCTAAGTTTTGATCCCTTCTTGATGCGGGTACGCGGCATTTGTTGATCCTCGTCTATGTAATGCATTCGGCGCACGCCATTTTGTGATCCAAAGTTTCATATGTCCTGGCTGCCGCTCGCATTTTCCCGCAGGCTACGGCATACGGAATTGCGCATGCATGGTGACTGATGGACGTGGTTCATGCAGTGGCGGACATGTGTTCCATATACAGTCGAGCCCCTGAATAGGTACACGCCAGGTGTGCGGCCTGAACATCGATCGTGACTCGGGGTTATCCGTCGGATCTGCCTCTGCCCGTCTTGCGTCCGCTCCATCTCGACTAAGCTTCGGCAATATGTCAGATAGGCTGGTCTAGAAAGGTCGGTGCAGGGCTTTCATTTGCCATCAAGATGGCAAGCTGCCTCGTGGCCGAGTCTGCGATAATTGCAAACTCGATTAGTGTCTTCTTGACATTGAATGCCCTGGATTCGATCTCAATGCCCCTCGTTCTTTTGATTTTGCACCACATATCCTTTACATTGAATGATGCAGCTTCGCTTTCGGAAGATCAGTTCTCCCCTTACTTTTGCATGCTTCCTTCAGTGCCCGTCAACGCTGGTTACTCCACCCATTTGATCAATTCCTTATCTGTCGCCATCAAGATTCGCGCAGGCTAGTCCGCCTGTGGACCCTTGATGCAGCAACGTCGCAAACGAGATGATTGCGCTCACCTTCCATTAGCCATTATTCATCAATTATCATGATTGTTTTTTGAGTCTTTATATTACTGTTCACAATGAAGTGCTTAGTAACTGACGCAAGCATACAAGCAGGAGGAAATACGTCAATACTACCATGATGTCGCGGAACCCACGTTTCTCGCGGCCTCGACTAACCCTGGGCTACCATATGGCCCATTGTCCCACAGCAAACGGGACAGACCTAGGGATTCCACATCAGATACGAACCCAAGTGTATTCGGGGTTACATTCCCGGGATTTTGCCACGCTTATTCGCTCGTTTCAACACGTGCATTCTGGGTGGATGCGTTTCATGGACTGGCAATGGTTCCAATTGCCGACGCGTAAGTCCTCACCTTCTCGACCGACTTTACACGGGACAGGCGTGGCACTGACGCCACGAGATCCCCGTGTCCAAAAATGGCCACCTGCCTTCCATGTTTTGCTGGTTGCTACCTCACTTGCAATATGACGCTGGTTCATTTTGTGAACAAGCTGTAGCATCTGATTGAGAATCACTAGTTCCTATTACGCCCATGACTCGGGTATACAGGAAGTGGCCGTTGCTACCCTGTACCCCTGCTTATTGCGCAGAGTCAGTAATAGAACTACGCCACCCCCTTCGTCACTCCTGGATAGTGTATGGTTCCGTTTCCAGTATCTTGTTGGCTTTCCACGCCTGTTAACCCTTTCTTCTATTTGATTCCTTGTCGTTCAGTATGTGCAAATCTGACACGCCTTCCAGTTTCAACCATACCAACGATAATCATGTACAAATGGAGGTGAGTCACGAAATTCGATCCTTCCTGCTAAAGTCGCACTCTATCGAGCGGTGGAGTGATGGTCCATCTTCTCCTTCTGCTGCTTTCTTCGAAGCGTGTCCGTACGTACAGTCGATTGATGAACCTGCTTGCAGAGCGACTATGACGTCTGTGTTGAATGCGGCTCTCTGGCCGAATGTGAGCACGATCGTGAGATGGCAAGTTCGACGGTCCCTGCGTCTCTCGTGTCAAACGTACATCCGCTATCGCATGACGGTCCCCCGGCATCCAGTAATATCGACTGCCTTGAAATGCGCACCATGCGTTCCATCCCTGCATTCAGCGAAGTGTTCAACACGTACGGCTCCTTGTCGAACGCGGTGCTTCTCTCTCGATATGGCTTCGTGCTCCCCGAGAATGAACATGACACAGTCCGAATGGTGCTTGACCCGTTATCGACAATGAGGAGCCTCATCAAGTATGTCAGACTGGAACATTTACCCGTCGGAGAGGATGGCCATGCCGTCACGGATGCTTCGGGTTTCAAGATCAGGAACACCTGCAGGGTGGGTGACTTTACCGATCACGGCGGCGCTAACTGTAAACACGAATTACGATAAGGAACAACAGCCCTACGGTCAGGGCATCGTGGACAACGAGGCTCCTTCTTCATTGTCTGCACCCGATGACGCTTGGGAAATCGCAATATTGAACCGAATACAGCACGTTTTCACTTACGTTGCGGGGACGTGGCGTTCGGATGCGGCATGGGATGAACAGGACGATGGGATGATATTCAATCCGCAGCCTTCATTAATGGGGCCCATCTCGATGCATGCTGGTGATGGATCCGTTCGGAGCGCCCAAGACCTGGTTCTCAACGCCGACGGAAAGATATCACACACCCTTTGGTTATTTTGCATCGTCGTGGCCTTGTTTGCTGCTCGGTCGCAATTGGGGGCTTCCTTTGGAGGCCTGATAGAAAGGGCTGAAGATGGTCCTGAAAGCATCGCTTCGCTAACGGAATTGAAAGCAAGGTTAATTAACGTTCAGAGATACGTCGGGCGTCTTTGTCGTATCCAAGATGGCGACAGCGACGACGGCGACGTGGAAGGCGGTGGCAATCATGGATCACCATCCCCTCCCTTCCCCCATCCGGCACTAGCATCACTTGAGCTGGATTACGACACCGAACCAGAGGACTTCGCACAGCCAGCTCCCGCCGCTCAGGTGCAGGCTAGACTCGCAATAGCACCTCGAGGCGTGTCGACTTCTATCACCGCAGACTTGGACTCGGACAACCCTCTGCGGAGTCCATTCGAACCGAAACGTGCGGTGGGTCAGACCCCAGGCCAGTGTGGAGTTGGACCCCGGAACCCTGAGATAAGCACACGCTTCTCGCCGATACCACATGCGTTGTCCCAGAGTCGCTTTCTATCGTGCCATCCTACGCTACCGGCAACAGAGCAGTCATATCCGGACACTCCTTGGTTCTCGACGGACCGTACGACTGGATATACCGCTGAACAGCGCGACCGCAGTCCAAGTGCGGAGGGAGAGCGGCCCCCGAAGCGTGTCCGCAGTGGCAGCGATGCCGTCGTGGCAAACCGCGTCGATAGATTAGGCAGAACCACACCCGAGTCTACGCGACAACAAGGGGACCTGCTGGGCGCATCAGACGAGGACGACGCACAGACGACCGATGACACAACCCGTTTGTTGGCGCGCTTGCTCGCGCGCGCCGTGATCGCTCTATGCCACGAACGGTATCGCCATCCCACACTGAGAAAAGAACAGTGCGGCATCGGGATGACGGCGGCAGAACTCGGGGACCTACTTGACGTGAGTGTTTTCCTCCAGTCTTGGTTCGTCTCTTCTTTGTCGTACGTCTGCACCCCCGCTACCTCGACCCTGATTGTCCGAGGTGATCAACAGTTCGGTGGTGCAGCGGTGAAGATCTCGAGTCTTGATGGCCGCTTTGGCGCGGGGCTACACGCCCCCAGCGACCCGCATCGACATGACTGTAGGGGATAGGTCATAGACACTATGAACTGCAGTGAAACCCCTCCGCTGGGCGCCTGCTTCTTGACAGCAACGCAAGGAAAGATGACTCCCATTCCCCCCGTCGGGAAGGTGTGTGGGTGCTGTCTGTTTCTTTCCGTTGTCGTTCCCCATTCAGTCACGACTGGAACCGAGGGCGCGTCTCAATCCACCAACGATTCTTTTTTATTACATTGTATTTTTTTTTTCGCTATGCGCATTGCCTTCCCCCCCTTTCGTCATGCTGTGGGGGCGGATGTGCGGAGATGAGCTGATCGCCGCCACTCCTAAAGGCCTAACTCGCCATCCTGTGCAGTGGTTGGCATACGTGTAACGGGGTTCATGAGAATGCTCATATCCTGCCGCACAATTATCTTCATTTCCCCTCGCTGTATGAAAAAGCCCCCTCCCTCCAATGCGTTTTCCTCTTGTTTGCGAACCCTGTTTCCACAAATTGTCATTTCTACGTTCTTGATCGAGACGTCAACTTGCTGGTGACACCGTCTGGGGTCGTGAAGAAGATCATCTCCGCAGCCGCATATACGCGGTTTTCTTGCGTCACCGATCAATTGAATCGATCCTTTTTTTCCCATTGTTATCCGAATCGCTTGAGGGTCCCTCCCATTGTATGTCGTATATGGGATCAAGACCCCTGTGACTGGGCAACAATGATACTTCCTCGTCCATTGTCCTCTCGCTACCTGGGCGATCTGCTATTGTTTATTCGGAAGCGTAAAGCATAACGTGATGCGCAAGGGGACGGGCGCGCCCGTTGCGGCAGGCGGCGTCTGTTTTCAATTTGTGGGCGTCGCGATGTGTATACGAACGCGTAACTAACGGGAGCCTTTTTTTTCTTTGTATAGGAAACGCCGGACTGTATGCACCGTACGCGGAGTGCCCTTGTTTTGGCGATCAGTGAACGATCGGTTGTAGAGAGTTGTGCGGCGTGCTGGGGTGCCGTTCTTGGGGCGATGGTGGAATAAAGAGACGTTTAGGGGATCTAGACGCGGTAGGTGCATGTATGCAATGTATTACTATGGATTTCATGAATCAAAAGCGGCGCGGGAAGCGGGTTTCCGTCTATCAAAGGAAGAGAGAAGGAACAAGGGGACGATACGATGCCTAGCAGGGCTTGATAATCAAAGGCCTGGGCATCGGGCGCGCCACGCCTGATTTGATAACGCGTCGGTAAGCGGCTGCGGGATGACGACAGGGCGGGGGGCTTGGGTGATGGTGGTCGAGATAGTGATGCTGACATGAAGCCATCGGGGAGTGACGCTCGCCGTCGGCATGGCACTGCAGCGAGGGGACAGGCAGTGGACAGGTGAATGACGGCGGGCTGACTTGACACTCGAGTTGTCGCGGCGGAGAAAACTATGCACGATTCAGACATGACAGCGTCACAGCTGTATGTGGATGATCGGCGAACTCAGACGCAAAGAGCAGGCGATGCCGTAGGGGATGATACTTCATAAAGGAACATGGCACGTTAGCTCCGTTTCACCGATGGGGGGGAGGGTGAGATCAGGAACGGGGGGGTACCTGACCCGAAGCAACGTTGGAACAGAGGAAGGGCGTTTGAGAAAGACGGGACGGATATGGACATATGGCGCTTGTGGTCGTGCAGGGATAGAACAGGGAGCTGACAGCGGCGCGATCGCATCGAACGACTTTGCATGATATTCATATGGGATGGTGTACACGGAGGCAGTAATACTTGGAAGTAACATCTATTCTGGGGACAATAGAACGTGGGCAGAGTCGGGGGGAGGAAGGGAGGAGGGGGGGGAGGGAAAGCTGGGGCATATCAGTGGCGTGTGGGCGAGAAGAAGTGGGGTGCAAGTTCAAAGTATGTCTGACGAGATTCCGCCGCCGAGAAGATAGCACTGGCTTGGGATTCTTGGTGGAAGGAGAACCTCGGATTCTTCCCATGGGATCCGTCGGCAGCTGAGCGGGGGGAGAGGATGACATACTCGCTTACACCCAAGCCGGTTCCGTATCAGGCGTTCCTGTGATGCGGGATTGTTGGGCAGCGTCGCACAGTATCGATCCGAGTCGAACTTCGCGAACTCTGAATCGAGCGTGGGTGTTAGTGCTGCGCCGTTCTGACTCAACGCGTTATTGTACGGTTACCAAGAGATGATGACTCGAAAAAATAAATAATAATAAACTGGACTAGACACGCATAAATAAATATTACAAGATATGTGCTCGATCGACGATAATGAAAAGGGGGTGTAAATTAAATAATTGAATTGATCTAGAAACGGAACACAAGGGTCGTCCTGATTTGGGATGACGCAAGATCTGTGATCTGAATCTTGGTTGAGCTCGAAAAGGCAGTCGAATATATAAGAAGGGGGAGGGAAACGCTCCTCCTCCTGCACGCCCTCGTCCAATTTTTTCCTCGTCCAAGTCTCCCTTCCAACTCTCTTGTCTCCGCGATGGACGTCGACTGGTGTCTCTCCTGCGAACGCAAACTCGTACGTGCTCTCTTTCCTCTTCATCCCTTCCCCCTCACCTCACGCAGATCCTCGCACAGGATGACCTCCCCTCCGCTTCCGGTCCATACTGCTCGCCCCAGTGTCTCTCTTCCGCTCAACCATCCACTTCCATACGCGTACATTCCCCCCCAGCACCCGCATCCTGGTCCGGCGCCCATCGCATCCAACAATGGGCTCAGGCGATTCCCCCGCACATCCCTGCCGGTGCACCCACTTACCCCTTTGCGGATCTCCCCTCCCCTTCCCCCTCATCGGAGCGTCCCCCCTCGCCTCGTCCACGTCACCAGCCGACCCCAAAGCTTATCGAGCGCACGGCCGCCTCAACTCCTCTCCCCACCCTCTGCATCTCGTCCACCGTCCGACCCCCTCACCCCGCACGAGCACCGCCCCACTCTTATTCACGGCCCAACACGTCCACGTGCATGAGCGAGGCAAGCACCTCCCTCACCTCCCTTCTCACCGAGCCCATGGTCGCAACACCGGACGAAGATGCCTCCTTCGGTGCCAACATCGGCGCATTTGTGCGCTCCTGGGTCCACTGCGACCGTGCAAAGGGCGCAAAGGAGGACTACGTGATAGAGAAAGTCACCGATTATTTTCCCCCTCTGCCACAGACCAAGAAGCCTGCCCCCTCTTCTTTATACTCTAAAAAATCAAAAAAGCCTCCCCTTCCTTCCCCCGGCCCCATTTCTCGTCACACACCCCACGTTAAGAAAGCAGTCTCCTTTCAGGAGAGAGATCGTTCGACCTCCAGGCACTCGCACACACCCACACCGGTCATCTTCCCGTCCTGCCGCGCAGCCGAGCTGGACTGGGTCGACGGCGAAGATGAGGACGAAGACGAGTTGGTTATTTCCCCTCAACCTCACTACCACCCTACCTATCACCAGAAACACGAGCCCAAACGGGATTTCGAGTCCGTTCACTGGACCCGCCCCGTATCACTCTCATCTTCCGTTACCAGCTCGGAGTCATCCATGCTCCTCATCGCTCCCAAGGGTCGGGACGGTAACAGAGCTTGCAGGGGCACACAGGCGATCGCGGCATGATTTCTATTTCGCATGCAAATTCGTAACTGTTGTTTTCTCTCGCTCCAAAATTTGGGACGCTTTCATTCCCAGTCGCGATGGGCTTGTACACGCATCTTCTTCGCCCTGTTGCCATTACCCATTGCTTTTCTCTATGACGATGCTCGCATTGAGCACGCACGACAACGATCCTTCATTTCTTTCAAAATTCTCTCTCACGTAACAACCACACTCATTCCCCGCCTTCTCTTTCTCATCTCTCATCTCACTCATACACTTGTATATACATGCATATACACATAGATAGATACGGCTCGCTTTGCATGCTTCCTCACCTAGACATCTCATCCTTTTCTTTTCTCGGTATTCAGTCCGAGAATATGGCATTGACTTATTGTACGATAGAACCCGCTGTGTTGCGGATGGATGGAATATTATTCGAGTTCTTGGATTCATACAACATGGGGTTCATCTTGAATTCGGAATGACTTTTCTATGAAACTCATACTTGACGACCGGGTAACAGGGTACGACCGGCCCTGCCATGTTCGACCTGCCGTTTCTCACACGCAAGGTCCACTTTGAGTTCAGAGTCACCGTCAATGGAAATCGACGAGACCCACGCAAGCCGTGTGTACTTGATAGACATATTGTCATTTGCAATTCCATTGACATCTGTCAGTCTCCTTTCTTCGCGGGACGGGACGTAGGAGCTCCTACTCTGCTCTACCTCACCGTTCTCACCCTCTGCTATTCATACGTGGAAGTGTTGCACGTTTTCCCTCGGCCGAGCAGCCTAGGCACCCGAATAGCCCAGAAGCTCAAAGAAGCCCACTAGGCGTATGCCAGGGACCCATGTAGTACGGATGGGTGTGCATGCGTACCCACGGGCGTGTGTGTCTGGAGAATGCCACCATGCGTGGGCAACACGCACACATTTCAGTCCAAGCATCTCTTCTGATTGAGTTTCGCCAACGCCAATTCAATTTGACACACATGTGTCCCGCATGTGATGGCATGGTGTGAGGGGGGACCGAACAATGGCATGCTAGCCCACAGTGTGGTTGGTGCTTCGCTAAAATGGAGGCATTTCCCCGGGCCATGGCGTGCCAAATCTACCACGGGTATAGGACGCCAGAGGATAAGATTTTCGGTGACTCGTCACACCCACTGCCGAACAACGACGCTTCCTCGGAGAACGCGCGTGCTGCCAGTGTGGCCATGCCACTGGCAGGCCGCGTACTCTGGCGACAACATACGACTCGATTCATAGGGTACCACACAACACAGCATCGAAGATGCAATCTCTCCTTCCAAACATCATGCGTTCTACTCATCCAACCGACCGAGCCAAACAGTGGAAGGGTTCAAGATGATGCGGCGCTGGAGTACTACATCATCGCCCTCCGCCACCTGCCATCGACCGGCGCGCCACATGATATCAAATGGATTAGTAGTACGACCGCCTCTGAATCTCGCCGGACAACGCTGAGAAATCCCACCTCGGCTGCCTGAGTTGGCTGTACGAGACGCATATCCAGCCGACTTGGCACATCCGAAGCCGAGTCAGTAGGCTAGCGCATCTGAGCCGTCGCGTTTTACCAGGCTTTACCCCGCGGACGTTTCCGAGCACCCGGCGGGATTTTCAACGAGAAGCGTGCGCCAAGGTAAGAATTTCATCAAGGTCGACTCCACTCGCTTGGGTCCCACCGCGCCGAGACGGTGGAATCTTCGATTATGAATGCGGCGAGTCACTCATCTCGAACCTGAAACGAATGCGTCGTCGCTGTGACCACCTTTGGTCGACTCATCGCCTTTCCAGCTCGAAACGAGTGGACCCTTGTGGGCTCCTCGTAAGCACGCCTGGGCGCAGGTGGGATAACGAATTGGAAGAAAAATAAAGTGAAATAAAAACGGTTATCCTTAATCGCCGAACAATCTGCAAGATTCGAGGGTTCCAACTTCAACTTCCAAGGATGGTTACGCGTTGAAACTCGGCGCTGCTACTCGAACGGGGTGGGCGTAGGAAGAGGGGGAGCTGCGTCAGATTGGTGTCGTCAGATTAGTAGTGTTTTCTGCTTCCGTGGGTCGCGTCTATTGTTAGTCTTACTCACGTTCAACGACCTCGTGTAGCCATTCGTCCGTGCGGGCGCGAGAGCGATCTATTGTCAGCAAGGGTTCGAACGTTCCATCAACGCTGCAGGACACGTGTATCATTCACCATTCTTTCGAAGAACAAGGTCGTACACTGCCTGCACGGTACTCGCCGTTGTACGCGTCAACCGGTGATCGATCATCCATTTGCGAGGAGATCTGCACTACCGCCGCACGAATGATCGTTGGTGGCATATAACACGAGCATCGCTGTCTTGAGACCTACAGGTCTGGGTGGTGGTGCGTAGAATCGATCTCGATGATCTTGTTCGCACGGTATGCTACACAGTCCGTGTGTCCGGGTAGACTTGCACCTCGATTTACCGGCGCCCATCCTACCCTCTGAAATGGCGACCATCAGCCACACAGCCTCGAACTACGAGCTTCTCCCGTTGACAGATTCTTTGATGAAATACGCACTTATACAACCGACGATCCTCCCGAATAGCCAAAAAAAAGGCAGCGAGGTACGTAGGATCATGCACATGACTCGGAACAACGATGTACGCACATGATGGAGAAGGGAACAAGGTCGACCCTGTGCAGTCGCGTGTTGCACCAGATTCGCGGACGTTTGGGAGAACCACGGCGGGCGTATTATATGTAGGGACCACCCAGCGACGTTCGCGCTCTGAAACGCATCCTGGCAGACAGGTGGCCTGGATCATCTTGGCTGGAGGGTGCTCGCTTCTTCTGAGACGTGCCCTTACGCTCGTATCAATAATTCCAACAGACACATCAAGGGACCGTACTGCGTTTAGCCTTCGGGACCGACCGTTGCTCGTGTACTGGATCCTGTCAAGGGCGCACAGCCCTGAATGGGTCTAGAACCACCTGCACCGCCCGTCGGCCCGGTTACGCCAAACGAGATCAGCAATATATTCTCCAACTTGAAGAGGGTCGCAAATCGATGCCTAGTGGTTGAGTCATGCTGTTCAGGATCGCGTCATCGCGCCCTTAGTACGAGCTATCACCTAATGTGCAAAGTTGAGCTGAGAACCCTCGGGACGAACGTCCCGACGATGATTCAGACCTGTGCGATGCGACGCCACACGCTGGACCGAAATAGGTGGGGTCTTATTGTCCTTTGCCTTTTTTTTTTTTACTCCAATGGCGCCGGAGTGTCCATGAGCGAGGTGCGCCATCATGTCCGTCGGGTGTGTCGGTCGCCCGCCGCAATCATTTATTCGTACAGCATGAGACCTCCCGAGCCGACTAAACATGGACCACAGCAATCGGCCACAGGTCCACCTTTTTGCACGCCCCATGATGATCAAAGTTAACCACGGCGGTCGCTTCCTTTGATCTTTCCTTTTGCGGATGCGCGACTCTGCCAGTCTGGGCTCAGTACATTGCTTACGGACGGTGGTGGCATGTGTGGCACATGAAAGACAAAAAGTCTCGACAACCGACTTACGGAGATAGCGAAGAGGGGAAAAAAAAAGGGTGGCACTGCACCGGCGCGTCTGTTCGGTCCCGTCCGCGTTTGGCAGCCGCTGCATCTCGTCCGAATTTGTCGCTCGCATGGCCAAACGGTACGACGACAGGGTCAGAAGGATATTCGGCGCGTGCCAGGGATTCGAAAGAATGGACTGGTGCTTCCTGCGGTCGGCTATGGGCGACTCGGACGCCGCAGCGTCGATTCAGTCCAAGATGGGGCTTCTTTATTTGATCACTATTGATTAGACTTTGGCACCAGACGAGTCCTCGCCCACAACGACCGTTCGGCGTGGGTTTTTCTTGGCAAACCCAATAAGCGGGAAAAAGTCCAATCCGATGTGATGCAGTCGATGTGTGGTTCTCCCGCAGCGCTGGATGAGATGTATACTTGTAGCCTCGTTCGGGTCTTTATGAGCGGCGTGGGTACAGCGTGGCGCCTCTGGCTGGTGGCAGGTTCGCTGCGGCGCAGAACAGCCCCTCTGGCGGAGGCTCGGTCATGGTAAAACGTGTCACGTTGACCGACGCAGACGTTCTAATCCGTCTTCCAAATGGTGCTCTGGAAAAGGAGAACCTTTTTTTAGGCCCGCTGCCACCGGCTGTATCCACGCCAGGATTCCCGCCGGAGCTTGTCCGACAAGTCGGGGGGATCGCAGTGCTGCATCGCGATCACGTTCGTGACAATGCAAATTCGGGTGTCATCGTTTGCGAATATGTTGGGCAAGGTTATGGCTCCGACGTGGTGCGACGTAAACAGTGATCTTTTTTCAGGGTCTTTAAAAAATGGAGGCGCTGTCAGGTGCGCGCCCTTTTCAAGTTCATGATCGACCTGCAGCGCCGACTGCGTCCGATTCATGCCCAAATAAAGGAGCAGATACTCATCCGCGCTACGTCCGTAGCAAGTAAGCATGTTCGCTTGTGGAAAATAGCGTTCATCCTAACAAAACTTCAGTTGTGCTCATGCCAACCTACACTGACGTTCAGGTTCGGTAGGTTGCAATGATGGCAGTCCCTTGTTAGTCCCAGCGGGGAGTTTTTTTAGGAAGGTCCACATGGGATGGGAAGTGGGCGACACGTCCGGTTCGCTATGAATGACCGGATCCGTGCAGCAACGATAATTTGATTCTGGGAAATAATAGCAGCACCTGAGGTGGACAGAACCCATACAAGGGCTCCCTGGGATGATTGGATGCCATCTGCCACGATGAGAAACATGGCTGCCAACAGAAGTTACAAAACCTGTGGGGCGATTGCGTTGGGTATGTGGGGATGCTCAGCTGTTATGTCGTCAGAACATACAAGTTAATTTGACAGGTGAGACTTGTCCCGCCATCGAACAAACCTGCATGCCAGTGTCTGAATGGCATGTTCGTCGTTTCCACTCTGTTCGGGGCGCCTGGAGGCAAAGAATTTTTTTCGATTCCACCACCACCAGAAGGTCCAGAACTCTCGTGGTCGAGTTTGTCGACCCGTATCAATACGGCCTTGGCGCGATCAATCCCCTCTCCACCAGGCACCCGAACAGGCTGCAGGGGGAACAAACTGGGGGTGCACCAAAACTGGTCTAGCTTTACCAGTAAAGGATGACATACGAATAACCTGTTAACCTTAGCCAAGGACGATCCAGGACATTTCGACCGTGTCAAAAAATCACGAATAGCTAAGGGGTTATCCTGGTCAGCTGGCTGGTATGTGCTTATCAGGTAAGATCGCATGGATGCTAAAATCAGTATCTACCCACCTCAAATATATGTGATGACTGAACCTTGAAGAGTACGTCTGCAATCTATCCCGCATCAGGCACTATGGGACCAAACCGAGTATTTAATTTTGATGGCGGCGTCACTCTGTGCTAGAATGCGTCGGATGTGGATTGGACACAAGTGAACATTGTTGGTGGGAGATGAATGAGAATCTCTTGGAAGAATTCGCCGTCATCGGTGACGAAAGCGGAGGATGATTCTGCCCACAACGGCAAGCCGAGGTCGGACAATGAGCCCCCAACGTCGTCATATGGTATTTTTGGCGATAGCTACACACCATTTACATTGATATGGCGTACTTCAACCGACAGATTGGGCGCACGGTCGGGTTACACACCCATGTTCGAGTGGTCTCCTCACGAGACGAGGTGGAATTTTGGGCTGCGATTTGCGCGGAGCGTGCCTCCCTCCTCCCCCGTTCCCCGACGCGGCGCCGTCACTAGGGCGGATTGCACCATATCCCGTCGGTTGGATGCTTGCATTGGGAAAAGGCTAAACCACGTTGTGACCTCACAGCCTTGTAAAATGTATCTTGGCTGTGGAGAGCTGACTCAGTATGAGGATAGGTAATTGATACCTCTTAGATAGGGTACATAATGGACAGCGCTGCGTATCTTCCCACTCACCAGCTTCTTCGGTCTCGTAATGTTAGGCAGATGGCGCCAAGTGAGCTTCTCTGCAGCTGCGCAACTGGGGGAAAGGCACGAAAGAGGTGATATTGCAGGAAGACATGGTCACGTACCGTTGATGCACTGCCAGTGGACTCACCTGAGAGGTACCCATGTCAAGATATTCATGGATATATCAGCGCTGACACATCAAGGGCCCAACAGGGCCCAACTTGGTTGCGTGTACGGAATCGGCACCCTCCCTCCACTGCTGCCACATCTCCCCAAACCTTGAGTGTGGTGGAGCGCTATCTGGTTGAGAAATCTGCCAGGCAGGTTGCGCAGTTAGAGAGAGCAAACTTTATGCTTCGTGTTCGCCTAGCCTCATGGGGCGAAAGTGTATCCCCCAAAACGCAAGGGCGTTGTCGGGCTTAGTACGTCGGAAAAAGGTGCAAGACAGCGGCCGTGGGGCCTTGTCTCCCCCATACGCACATTGGCATGTCAAGGTGGCAAGTGCACACTCGACAACGATGAGGTAGACATGTTGATTGTGGAGCCGAGAAGGTTAGACGTCCTAGATTTCCGACGTGGCACAGCCATGCACGACGCTACAGCATCTTGGGTTTAATGATGGCATACCCCGAAGGACGGATTCAGATAAGCCCATAAGGTGTATGGATACGCCCAGATTGCAAGGCTACCGAAGCCGCGATATCGCATGGAGGCGCGGCCCAGTGAGCCAATGAACTCCGACTCGGACCGGTTGATAAGCTGGGGGGTATCGATTTCGGTGCTAGTATGTGGTAGTACAAATGGATATCAAACGTTGCCATATTCAAGGTACCGAGGAGACTCGGCGCATGACCAACACGACGCCTTATGGCGCCCAACCACGAGCGTTCTTCTGATAACAACGCGGATAGGAAGTGGCATAATCAGGTCGTCTAAAAATGTTCATCAAGTATTCCCAGTCTCCTCTTGATTCCCCCTAGTCACCGATCACCTCAAGGCCGGCTTGGACAGCGAAACAGCACCAGATTGGAAAGGGCCTCGGCCAGATACGCTCTGGGACCACACGTGTGACGGACAAGATAGCAACAACGTCTGATAGCGTTCGCAGCTATGGAAAATGCAAAATCAGATACGCCTCGTACTGTATCATATCCGACTGATCCGTACCATAAGGTGATCGTATCTGTCATCGACGCGTCATCTGCGTCTATGAGGTACATGCATCACAGCACCACCTGCTTGTGGTGGTTGGTATCGGGGAATCGCAGGGACAGAATATTGTGTGCGAGCGTGAGAGGAGGTGCGGGAGGAGGTGGTGCGAGATGAGGTATGAGAGGGATATGGGTATGGTTGGGGAGGCAGCGGGGCCTGGGCAGGGGCCCAGTGAACGTGTCGTGGGGCCGATTTTATCATCCCACGCGGTGGGGGGAACGGAGGAGCCTGCAGGCTACCCGCGTGTCTCGAGGAGCGTGGAGGAGGGAAGGCCAAGTCCCGCTTCTGAGAAGGGTGAAAATGAAGGTGCAAGCAATTCATGAGTTTTGAGGAACGTTGAGGAGGAGGGTAAGGTCGTACCGGCGCACGGATGACAGGCCCTCTACGCGAATGCGCGGGCACGGCCACAACAGGGCCCCTGCGTGATGGTGCAGGTGCGCGGGCGACAGGTTTGCGCACGGGTACGAATGGACGAGGGGCCGTGGCGGGTGCTAGCTGGTGATGTCCTCGTCGCATCGCAGGGCGGACCTGCAGGACAGGAGCGGGACGTTTTGCATTAACGCGAGCCATCATCGGGGGCGGGCGTTGGACGAGGTGCCCCCGAGGATCGCGTGCTGGAGCAGGTCTTCTGAATCTACTGAACAAGTCGAAGGTCATCTTGGTTCGCTGTGGGACTGAGGGGGGGAAGAATGTAGCTGCTGCTCGACCTTGTGCTCACGGGGGACATTAAGAGCAGTTGAGGTGGACCAAGATAGGAACAGCTGTGCAGTGAAAACCCAAACAAGGATGTACCGTTGGCATTGCTTCTACTGCCCTGCAACGTCAGATAGAAGGACATGGACCAATCACCATGCTGCGGCGATTATGAATCTGCGTTCTCATTCTCGAAGCCGTTTCATCAAAGTGTTTCCGCATCCAACCTGACACGCCGGAGATGAGCACCGCGTAGGACCTAGGAAAACACGAGTTGAGGCGATTACGAGTCGCAACATTCCAAGGACGACCACTCGGACAGTAGAAAATAGCGACCGGTGTGGCGCTGTCGGCCTGTCAGCAAGATAGGTACAAGACCTTTTGTGATGTAAGCGAGAAATACATTTTATACGCCTACCAACATCATCGACGAGAAAAACTACTCGTCCTGCTCTTCGTCCGTTCCGCCTTTGGCAACCGCAAATTTTACACCCACACACCATTACTTACTGGGGGGGAGGTTGAAAGCTGGAAAACGAAAAATTTCACCGTTAAAATTAAAAGGTGGGGAGTGGGGCAAATATTACCCAGGAGGAGGGGGACCTGCGAAGCCCGGTGGAGCTTGGAAGGGTGCACCAGGTGGGAAGCCTTGCGGCCTGAAACCAGGAGGAGGACCGGGCATACCAGGAGGAGGGAAAGGTGCTTGGGGCCGTCCCATCGGCGGAACACCCACTACAGGAGTCAGGTAAATGAAAACAACGCCTCGAAATACAGACACGCACTAGGATGCATCATTCCCATGCCACGACCAGCGGGCATTCCACGGCCTGGGCCGACAGGAAGCTGCAAGTTCGGTCCCATTAGATGTTCATTGTGTACGAACAAACAAAACGAGAACGTACAGCGTTCTTTTTGTCATCATCCACGACTGGAGGGGGACCTTCTACGCTCATACTGACGACGGTTTCGCCACGTAGAATCACGAGGCCGAGGGTCCGCTTGACCTCTTGCTCTGGGGGAGTTTCTGTCTGTCCAGGTTTTTTCTTCGGTCTTACACGGCGGAATTCTTCGCAATCTGCAAGCACAAGATTCATGTGCCTGTCAAATGCGAGCATTTGTCCGGTGAGCGCGCGACCATCGTTGATGGTGACTTTCAGCCGCCAATTGACGAGGCTGAGCATCTTTCCACCTTTTGACTTTGGAGGAGGCTGCGTATGATTAGAAATAGGTCAATGACAAATACTTGCGTCAGATCTGAGAACGATACGGACCATGATGGGCGCGATTGAGATATGGCGCGAACACTAACGACGGCACGAAGCAAACGAGGCCAGATGGGTTTCATTGTCCAAACAGTCACAAACAAATAATAAGCTCCCCCGATGACCGAGTTGATCGTTAGTCACGACCGCCCATGCGTCGGTCGATAGCTCCGAACCTCGACATGTCTTAAACGAGTGCCGCCATCATAGGCTGACTGCATCATGTCTTTCGAAACCTCAATAACGCGTCTCTTAGGCAGGTGCAGCAGTTCGCATACCAAGAGTGTATCCTGAATAGCGTCTAGGTGTAAAGATCCCCGTCGTCGCAGCTCCGATGGCAGGAGCCAGCGGCGGCTTGTTAGCAGCTCGTGTCACTGCTGCCGGAGGCTTTGGATTTCTAGCAACAGGTATGATTGCGGATCACAGCCAGGTATCACGACTGATCGTTGGAACCGTGACAGGCTACAAGAGTGCCGAGAGTCTGATCGACGAAATATCCCTCGCCCGTAGATCGCTCCAATTAAACCCCTCCGAACCCCTTCCCATCGGCGTTGGCTACCTGTGCTGGCAGTTGGAACAGCCGACAGCCAAGCCCGAGGTGTTGCTCTCCGCCGCCCTCGACAACCATGTCCAGGCAATCTGGCTCGCATTTGGCAATAACATACAGAAATGGATTAAATTTATTCGCACTTATGACGCCGAGCACAACCGCCTTCGTCCGACAACTATATTTGTCCAAGTTTCCTCTGTTGAGGAAGCGCTTGTCGCCTCGGATCAATGGAAGGTAGACGTCCTCGTTGCTCAAGGTTCGTCGATCATTTTTGACAGTAACATGGCGCCCAATTTTACTCTCGGACAACTTCTGCAGGTAACGAATCGGGAGGACATGGATATGGCGCTGCACCTCCCCTTTTCACCTTGGTCTCCTCTCTCCTCGCGGCGCTGCCCGAAAGTGGGCCACCTGTTTTGGCAGCAGGTGGCTTGGTTACCGGTAACCAGATCGCTTCCTTCCTAGTCCTCGGAGCTGCGGGCGCAGTACTTGGGACGCGCTTTCTGATGACTCCCGAGAGTCTCTACAGCGATGCACAGAAAAAGGCGCTTGCCGCAGCCAGATCTGATATGACGGTGCGAACGATGGCGTTCGATCGTGCGAGGGGCATTCTGGAGTGGCCAACTGGCGTCGACGGGAGGGGTCTGTATAATGACACCGTGAAAGACGTGGACAATGGTGTTGATATTGAGACCGTGAAGGAGAAATTCCGAACGGGCGTACGTGAGGGTAACCCGGACCGGATGCTAGTATGGTCCGGCATGGGGATAGGACTCGTTTCGGAGATCAAGAGTACTGAGGTTAGTTTTTTGACGACGTCAGCTGCTCATCGGGCTCATCATAATGCGATGCAGGAGGTTGTCCGGGAACTCGGCAACGATATTCTATGTCGGCTCAAGGGCGCTTCGGAGCTTACACGATAAGGGTAGCAATGTTATCGAATTTCATTGATGATAAGGCAGAAGCATCCATTTCGCATCGTCACCACGTCTCTCCCCGCTGGCCGGCCTCAGATCTCTGAGCGTTCCCACCGTATCAAGTCATGCTCTATCTATCAAGGGTCCGTCGTCGACTACGCAATAAAAAGCATCCGTATAGGTCATGATGCTCCTCAATTTTAGCACCGGTTGGACCTCTCAACCTCCCAACGAAAATGAACGAAAAAGTCGCATCGTGTCCGACCTGCTGGCGAGTCGGCATCGATAACACCACCGAAGGTCACATTGCCAACTTCATCTAGAGGCGCTGTAGCGCACGTGAGGCACCACACCACAACTCGTCGCGACGGTCGACCTCCGAATTCGGAGCGCTGCGCGCGTCTTATCGACATGTTAGGAGCGTTCATGGATGAACAGATTGCGTCCGCTGATGAAATAGACACCGCCGCTGACAGGTGTACATGTGTCATGTGAGATGCGCTTGCTTCCGTATCAGATGCAACGTATCACCAACAGTTGCTGGAACCCGCGGTCAAAGCATCTGAGTCCATCGATCCTGCACGTTCGATCGTGATCATGATCATGATCGAGGACGACTAGCTTAACACTCGGGCCGCACGTTTTTGAGACGTTGACTGGATTGGCTTTTTGTTTTTCTGATCTTGTTGTATTCGCCATGGAGATCCAAACACGTGTAGTGGCGATAGCCAAAGACCGATCAAGAGGTGTTAAAGTGCTCCCTTCATGAGCTGGTAGTGTGGAACGTGTATTTCTGCTGGCCTAGTGACGAGGGGATCACGAATACCAGTTCATGAATGACTCAGGAACATAGCCACGAGATAACGGGTCCTCATAGCTTGGTCACCAAGAATGGAGTAAGAACGATAATTCGCAAGCGTGCAAAGACTAGTATACATTGTACATGGTGCATTTCTATTGCGACATGGCTGGCCCCAAGTCGCATGACAACGACCACCTTCAGTGGACGATTTCTACCGTTAAATCGCCTTGGTTTATTGAGTCACCTAATAACCACGGTTACTCGTCGACTCCGCTGAGCGCACAATCCACCTACCTTCACAGACAACAACGCGTTTGATGTGACCGGAAACAGGTGCAGTGACTGCAGATTCCATCTGACGAGATTCCGATCAGATGAGGAGGACAAGATTGCGCAACGATGGCTCACCTTCATAGCACTCAGGACTAAAGGTGAGCAGCGAATGAAACATGTGTTAGGCTGTAGCTGTGGTGCGATCGGATTGATATCACTGACCGCACAAAGGATCACCCTTCTTGATCTCATGGCCTTCCTTGACCCTGACCTCGACGACGACACCCGACATGGGCGCACCAACAGACCCAGGGTCGGAAGTCGCCTTCTCCCGCGAGACAGTCTCAACGGCAGAGTTCTTGTCCTCAACGGACACTGCGCGCACCTACACCGGCAAATACATATTAGCGATGTTCTCACGTAACGTCAATTGTCCATGGCATTACCTCGCCGTTCACCTCAAACCAGACGTCACGTTGGGCACGGCCCTCAACGACGGGTCCTATTGCCATTAAACGGATGATGAGGGTCTTTCCCTTTTCGATAGAGACGTGCATCTCTTCTCCGGTCATCGGACGACCCAGGAAGTACCTTGTGGGAAGCACACTGCAAAAAAACACACCTATATCAGACCAGTCCCTGACCACACAGGTTCACGCACCTTAGGTCCCCGTACTTCTCCAAAAACCCTTGGTACTCCTCAAATACCTGGCGGAGTTTACGTGAATGATCCGCGCAAGGGGGTGGGAGCAAAAGACGCAACCAACCTTGGGGTACATGACATAGGAGGTCACGTCTGCGTCGGTGATATGTTTTCCGAACTTGCCGCGAAGATCGGCCTTGATCTTTTTGAAGTCCAAAGGCAACAGTGTAGCACCGGGTCGACCATCGATTCTTGGCTTGTCCCTGATTATTTTGGTGCGCAGCGGCTCCGGGAAGCCCCCTACGGGTTGGCCAAGGTATCCTTGGAAGAACTCAACAACGGATGAGGGGAAGTCAAGTTGATCTGCGCGAGCGAGAACATGCTCTTTGGTGAAGGAGTTCGACGTCATCCATTGCGCAAAGTCACCGACCACCTTGGATGATGGCGTCACTTTTACGACATTACCACACTAAAAAACAGAATGAAGCTTCCAACATGATTCAGTGCACGTTCTACCCACGAGTTCATTGGCTTCAATATACTTCTTCTTGATTTCTGTGTGATATGACTTAGCAGGATATCCATGAGGCTCGAAATCATTTTACCTGTCCATTGAGTTCCGAGGCCAAGTTGCGCAGCTTGGAACTACGCAGTAGGTGAGCGATACGCATGTAGAAGACGCAACATTTCATCTCCTACCATGAGATTGGTGTACTGCCCTCCTGGCATTTCATGATCGAAGACACTCGAATCCGACGCACGGACATTAGCTTCGAAACAGCCGTAAAGCAAGCGAACTTGACTCCAGTATGAGTTCAGTGCCTGAATATCAGCGTAGCGGATGCCAGTGCCGAGTTTCGTCTGCTCCAGTGCCATACAGACCGCACCCATCGAAGGTTGCGAAGTCAAACCAGACATGCCTTGTTACATTAGTTAGCAATGGTAGGTTCGTTGGCGCAGAGTATGCACGGCCTTACTATCAATAGCAACGTCGACGACATCAGCGCCGGCGGCGGCCGCAGCCAACATAGACGCGGTCGCGATTCCAGCTGTGTCATGGGAATGAACGTGAATTGGAATATCAGGGTACTTCTCCCTGATGGCTCCTATGAGGCTGTCGGGGATTTCTCATTCAGTTTACGCTGCATATATTAATCACAGGACTACCCACATTTTCGCCGCCTCTGGCTTGAGCAAGCCGGCCATATCCTTCACACCAAGAATGTGAACGCCTTCTTTGACAAGTTTATCGATGAAGTCGAGATAGTACTCGAGCGTATACTTTGTTTCCCTAGGACTGGCGACATCACCGCTGTAGCAAACAACGGCTTCCACGACGCCTCCAGCTTTCTTGGCGGCGTCAATCCCAAGCCTCATCTAGAAAAAGGTTAGCACCCATGACACGCAATCGATATGTCCTCACGTTCTCTGTCAAAAGTCCGGATCAGTGGTCAGTCGACCTTTCAACTGCCTGGTACTCACCAAAGTAATTCAAGGAGTCAAAGACACGGAAGATATCAAGGCCATTTTCGACGGCTTTCTTGGAGAAGTCATAAATTGCATTGTCGCTGCGACGAAAGTGAGCAAGATATCGCACCAAGCATCAAAGAGCTTACGGATAACTGGTATAACCAACACCATTGGCACCACGCACGAGTGCTTGGAACGGGATGTTGGGCACCAGCTTACGGAGGGTGCGCTAGTATTCTGTCAGCAAGCAAACCAGAGACTCGTCGGACATATACGGACCAGCCGCTCCCAAGGGTCCTCGTACAAGAACCGCATGGCAACGTCAAATGTAGCACCACCCCACATCTCCAAACTGAAAGCGTTGGCGAGGGCGTAGCTCGTCTCTTTCGCGATGTTGACCATATCAATAGTTCTTAAGCGCGTAGCCAAAAGCGACTGGTGGGCGTCCCGCCACGTTGTGTCCATGATCAGCGTGCCTGGGTACTCTCGTACGGCTTTCGCGAATGCCTCCGGACCGTGCTCAACGATGATGTTACGCCAACCCAACTGACAGGGCACAATGGTATCAAGCGGTGGGCCATATGGGTCCTCACGGTTCTCTAGCTTGGGAGCAACAATCTCTTCTTTGAGGCCAGGTTCGCCAGACTGGCCCTTGATAGAGCTCCCGTTGACGGCTAGATCTCCTAGATATGCGAGGAGTTTCTGAGCACGGTTTTGGCTCTGCACAAGCTTGAAGAGCTCCGGGGTATCGTCGATGAACTGAAACAACATGAAGAATGCTGCAACACTCAGAAATATGAAACGTACTGTGGTCCAAGTCTTTCCACCGACGAAGACATCGTGTGTAAGTAGGCGGAACAAGAAGGGGATGTTGGTCTAGTGTGAACATTAATCAAGTTGCCAGAACAGGTTTGTTTTCAGTATACCTTGACACCACGGATGCGGAATTCAACGAGAGCGCGGAGCATTTTTCGACGAGCGACCTCGTATGTCGTGCCGCTAACCGTGCACTTGACGAGCAAACTGTCATAGTGAGGCTACATGGAGGCGTACGCCGGAGTGAATCAAGCACGACTATAGACTTTCAGAAGCTTACCGTAATCTGCGCGCCAGCGAAACCTGAAGATGCATCGAGACGGACACCATTACCACCCGCACTGCGGTACACCTCAATTTTTCCGGTGTCTGGCTGGAAACCAGTCGCCGCGTCCTCTGTGGTAATACGACATTGGATTGCAAAGCCACGGCGAGAGATCGCCTCTTGCATCAAACCAAGCTGAGGAAGAGTCGCGCCCGCGGCGATTTGGATTTGGGCAGCGACGATGTCGATACCAGTGATCTCCTCTACAAAGGGCTGTTAGGGGCGACCAAGCATGAATACGGATGCAAGACTCATACCGGTAATGGTGTGCTCGACTTGGATACGGGGATTGATCTCGATGAAGTAATGTCTGCCAGACTGGTCGACCAAGAACTCGGCCGTTCCAGCGTTCCTGTACCCCACGCTTTTGGCAAGCTTGATAGCATCAGCTAAGATAGCTTGGCGGACCTCGTCAGGGAGATGCGTGGCGGGCGCGACCTCGACGACCTTCTGGTGACGCCGCTGCACCGAACAGTCGCGTTCAAAAAGGTGGATCGTGTTGCCGATGGCGTCGGCCAGAATCTGGACCTCGATGTGCCTAGGGCGTTCCAAGAAACGCTCGATGAAGACCGTACCATCCCCAAAAGCGGACTTGGCCTCGGAGACAGCGCGTTCGAACGCATTCTGGAAATCAGATTGTTCGCGTACGACACGCATACCGCGACCACCTCCACCCATAGCAGCCTTGATGATAACTATAGTGGAGTTTGTAAATCAAACCGTATGGAAGAGTAAGTTGGACTCTACCTGGGAAGCCATATTCCTTGATGAACGCCTCTCCCTCGAGATATGACCCAACCGGTCCTGGTGTTCCGGGAACGACTGGTACACCGACCTTCATCGCTGAAAGGCGTCCCATCAGCATCAGATAAGAAGGTTACTTGTCGGCGCATATACCCAGTGTACGAGCCTTGGTCTTATCACCAAGGCCATCAATAACTTCGGGGGTGGGTCCCACAAACGCGATCCCTGCCTGCTCGACCTTGCGCGCGAATTCGGCGTTTTCGGACAAGAAACCATAGCTATGGCAACGTTCAATACAAGCACCACACAAGAAAAACAGTCGCAATCTACCCAGGATGGATCATATCGACGCCATGTTCGAGAGCGATCCGGATGATATCGTCCTGGGCGAGATAGGCACCGACGGGAGTCAGACCCTTGCCAACTTGGTACGCTTCATCAGCCTATCTAACGCGTTAGGCGGGCGGCATGGACGATGGCTGGGATCTGTGCATCGCACCTTTTGGCGGTGAGCGGAGAGCCGATCCTCAAAGGAGTAGATCGCGACGGTGTGCATGGCGAGTTCATGGGCCGTTCGGAACACTCTGATGGCGATTTCCTAGGGGACGGGGTCACATCAGGGAGATCGTCGCGCGGTGGATGCGCGTGAACGTACGCCGCGGTTGGCTACGAGGATCTTGGTGAGGGGCCCGCTGTGTCC
>JBBPOD010000101.1:0-31885 GCA_038091255.1 Tylopilus intermedius | reverse complement strand
GCACGATTCAGATTGAGCGGTAGAGAGGCGTGCGAAGCCATGGCAGGGAGGCGGGAGGCACGGAGGCCGAGAGGCTGTTCATCGTCATCGTCGTCATTCATAGACGGACGCTCGCGAGAGACGTCGCCGAAGCTGAAATTTGGTAGGGACAGCTTGGACTGTCCGAGCAAGAGCGTCGATTCGTTGAGCACCGCCGCGAGAGGTTTATCTTCGTCGTCGTCTTCATCCAATAGCTTGGAAGATGGCAATTGCGTCGCCCGCTTGGCAATCCGTTCGGCGGCCGCGGTTAATGGGAGATCCTCTTCGCTATCTTCATCAGCCCCATTTGGCAGCGCCTTTGCTCCTGGCGCGGAAGACTCGACGTAGCGAGGTCCGCTACCAGTTATACGCCTTGGCTGTTTATCCTCGTCGGAGAATTCTGCTACCCAGTCATCAGCCGCCTTGTCAGTAATACGGCCAATAGAGTGCCCCAGAGGGATGTCGTCTTCGCTTTCACTCTCACTTGGTTCACCATCATCCGCTATTGGTGCGCGCCTGAGGACGGGCTTTTGAATGGCCGGAAGCATGGGAGGCTCAGATGAGATCCGAGACTCCGAGACATCCTGGGTTCCAGCTTCTAGTTGCAGCGGCGTCGATTCTGTTCCCTCCAATTTCGACCTGCCCTTCTTCCTCCGCTGACGTCGTTCTGCGTCCTCTTGTTGGCGTCTCCGACGTTCCTCGAGCTCAGCCCGTTCCTGAACCTCGATTTCCTTGAGCTTCTGCAACTCACTCTCCCACAACGTATCGACGCCGAAGACGGAGCGGCTCTGTGGGAGATCACCTGTAGAAGACGAAGCCCCGATAATAGGAGGTTTCTCGCCGTTTGTGTCAAGGAATGGTCTGCCTGTGGAGTTTCGCCTTGAACGTCCGTTGTTGGGGTTCTGCAAATTTGGTGGAGAACCAAGCGAATCTGGATCAACCAAGGTGCTTGGATGTCTCATTTCCCCGCGGACCATCATAGATGGTCGGTTGTCACCCTGGAATGTGCTGTAGTACAAAATAGTCAGCTCAAAAGACTGCCGTGAATGGTGAGGCATACCGAGCTCTCTGTTTCATTTCCAGCTTTCGGTGTTCAAGATTGTCGATCAGGCTTCGACCATACAATTTCCCAGCAGGTCGTCTGATCTCCATTTCCGGCGGCTCAGGAGGTAAAGGAATAGTGGATGGCACCGGTGACCCTTCATCTTCCACCGCAAAGTGAGCTTGCTCTCCATCTCTGATCGCACGAGGAAAGTGACGATCAATATCCGAGTAGGTGATGTCTCTCTGCCCACCCACAACCAGCGTGTTTCGGAAAGCAAGCTGGGAAAACGAAAGGCTGGCACGTGGGTTTGGAGTAAAAGAGTTGGAAGCAATGGGACGAGAGGATCGGGCGCCCGGAGGAAGAGGGGGACCATCAGTAGAGAGCGTGAAGCCGCTGTGCGCTCTTGTCACGGGTTGAGGCGGTGGTTCAGCAGGGACTGTGCTCTGCAAGGGACTTGGCATGACAAGCACTTTCGGTCGGAGTAGTTCTAACGTAGAGAGTGGTCGGTCACGTCGAGACTCGGCATCGGCATCGTTTTCAAGAAGTATGCGTGTGCCCATGGAATTAACAGACATTGTCCGACCATGCGTCTTTGGATCGAAGCGAGAGGAACGGGAGGGAGAGGGAAGACGAACGGAGAAGACAGCGTCATCTGCAAGCATGTTCTTCGACCCCATGGTTCCCATCGAACCACCCGACATGGTCCGACCACGAATCGCCTTTGGGTCGAAGCGAGAAGCACGATCAGGAGATGGGGGCTGGACGGTGAACGGATTGGCATTTTCATCGCCAGGGACATCGTTTAGCAAAGCTTTTGAACCCAAGCTTCCAGTGGATTGTGTGCGTGCATGGGCGGTCTGCAGATCTAAGCGTGATGAACGCGAGCCCGGTCTTAGAATTTCTTCTGGACCAGGAGACGACCGTCCCGAAACAGAGACTGAAGGGAAGGGGACAGAATGGAGAGGCGGTTGTACAGGAAGGGTCTCGATGAGGACATGAGTAGACGCACGACGGCGCTGAAGTGGTGACTGAAACTGGTCGAAGTCTGCCGAGTGTCGTATATGTCCAAGGCTGTCGGGTGCACTACCAGCGTCCAAGAACGCACCACCTGCGCCGAAGTCGTTCAACGTGCCGACACTCATGGACCGGACCTTTCGGTCGGGAGTGTCGCCGGCGATACTGTGCGCAGTACGCACTGACTCGCCGACGTGTGGATTGGGAAGAATCTCTGACTTCGCCTTCCCTTTACCCTTTCCTTTTGCCTTGTTCTTTTCCATGAAGGCGCCCAGCCCCCATGATGTGAGATCGACTTCTACATCATTCTCGTCAGGCGACTCCTCCTCATCGTCGGCGTTTCCAAAAGGGTTGCGGAGGGCGTCTATGGAAGCCCTTGACTTTCTGTTCGGTGGATCGCTTCCGACCTCGCTTGGGACTTGGACACCGAGATAGTCGGTGGTCCTGCGGGCCTTGTTGAAGGCAACGTTGCGACGTAGGTGAGCGAAAATGGCGCTTTCATGGGCAGAACGGTAGGGAGTGTCGGGATTGTCAGGGTCGTTGTCGTATTCTGGTTGAATGATTCAAACGGTGATAGTTTTCGAGATGAACTTGAGCACTCACCGAGCAAGGCTGCTGCGAGCTGGAGACGGGAGAATGCAGCAGGCTTGACTGGGGGCGGCATGAGATCGAGGTTGAAGCCGGGTGGTGTGAACGGACCGATCGGTCGATGGACGCACAATAGATATTTCGACTCAAACCACTACTACTACCTAGCTAGTCATGGTACATCACAGCTCGTCGTGCCCAACAACTACCTTGGCCGGTCCCTCAGTCTCCTCACCCTCAAACCGGAACCCTTCATCATTCACAAACTCATCCCACGTCTTCGCGTCCTCGAGGTTCTGCACAACCTCCTCAGAAAGTGACGGATCCACAGGCGGTGCTGGTTTCACAGTCGTGTCAGTTGGCGCAGTCTCCGACACACCCAGCGACCGTCTCAAGACACGATCCACCCGCGTCAGGAACCTGATGTGCCATCTCATTAGTCGCAGCAAGCATTTGATCGACCGAAAACCTACAGATTAGAATCGGACACGTCGAAACCAGAACGGACCAATGCTCCGTCGATGAGGATTGCGGCAACCTCTTCAAGCTCTGCCGCAAGTTCCTCGTCCTTCACACCATCTACCTCCAGCTGTTGGACCCGGTAGAGTAAGCCCTCAATCAGGGGCGATCGAGGGTTAACCTCGAGCACTTTCTGCTTTCTCATCATCTCTTGCATGATGTCGTTGCTGGGGCCTCTGTTTGTGGCACTCAACAACCTCTGGACATTGGCCGTAACACCCATACTGTCCGCTACGATGGCACAAGGGCTCATCACAAGTCTATCAGAAATAATAACTGTCTTGTGGTTAGTTGACGTAAGTCTTTCGATGTGGATTTCTTACCATCTCTTGCATTGTCGCCAACTTGGACCTTCAGCCACTTGAGCAAAGGTTCAAACTTCTCCGACAGCTCCGTCTTGCTTTCTTCTTCCTCGGAATCTGCAAGGAATTTTAACCACCGCTGAGCTGTGCACCGAATGAATACACACCATCTCCAAACTTGAGGCCGGCCTTCGCGACATCTTGGAATCGCATGCCCCTGTGACCAGTCAACACTTCGTTCGAATTGATTCAAAGCAAAAACTCACTTCCAACTCTGCAGACTATGTATCAAAATCTCGTCCAAGGGTTCGTTCATCAAGAGGACCTCATAGCCTCTCGCATGGAGCTTCTCCACGAAAACGCTGCCCGCAAGGTGCTCAACAGGTTTACCCATGTCAGCGAGGTAGAAAATCTGGTTCTGGCCTTGTTTTTTATTATTCAGATACTGCAGAGTTTGTCGTAGGTCAGTCTCAGTGTCTTCTTTCAGTGAAATTCGCATACATCATCGAAGGAGGTTCCGTTTCTCTGATTGGTTGTGTAACGAGTCAAAGCCGAGATTCGCTCGCGGTTCCTATTATCATCCGTACCGCCAAGTTTGAGAACGGTGTTGTATATCTTGGTGATTTCATGAAACTTCTCCGGATCTTCCTCCGAAGTCTTTCCAAACAGTAGAAGGAGGCGGCGAATAATGAGATTCTTGATCTGCCTGAGGAATTCACTAGATTGCAGTGTCTCACGAGACACGTTGAGCGGGAGGTCCTCCGCTAGACACAAATTCAACTACGCTGGCTATGAAGAATAGTTGCAGGTACGTACCGTCAACGATGACCTTCACCCAACTTGCCCATTTGGGCAGAGCAAATTCACCGAGATCGGAAGTGATGAATACATGTTTCACAAATAGCTTGACGTCGTTGTTGGATGTATCAAGCGGTTGGTTGAGGAAATCATTAGGCCTACGATTTGTCAACAATCGGATTCCCGTGCTCAAATTCTCGACTCACAAACGAGAGGGAACGTATATGAGAGCGCGGAAGGAAACACCATCACCTGAATCTCCAGCAAAGTGGGTCCAAGTAAGCGGTTTTTGGAAATCCTTGAACGTGGCTTGGTACAACAGCCCATATTCCTCCTCCGTGACCGTTTTGGGATCACTGATAACTGTCGACTTAATTCCAAACTCTTTCAGTCGGAATGGCAGAGACGCACCGCATCCAGAGAGGGGGTTGAGAGTTCATGTGTTCCCACAAGCCAACCATCACATTTTTTGTCTCGAGTTCAACCGGCTCAGCTGGTTTCTCCTCCTCGACAACAGCTTCTTCGTTATCCTGTGTCTCGGTATCATCTCGCGATATTTCCGCCTCTTCTTCTACCTCTTCTTCTTCTTCTTGTTCAACTTCGTTCCAAAGATACATGGGGAAAGAGGTAGAGAAGGCCGAATGCTTGTTACTTTTACGAACTTTAGTGAGGTTGATATGTTGCTGTCACGAAGAGATATACATACATGAGCTTCATCAAGTTCGAGGGGATCAGATATTGTTTCGCGTCAGGCTTCAATTCAAGAGTGATTTCTGTGCCGTGACCGAGGGTGTTTCCGCGGGGGTCAGGATATACTTCAAAAGTACCTTCATCAACAGAGGAGCTGAAGATATTCTGCGTTGGGTCGGGATGTTTGGAAGACTTGGGTGGAATAGACGCGACGGTAACTTTGTCCGCAACAAGGAAACTATAAAGGGTGATTAGGACACGCAGTCTTCGAGCATCACAATAGGGCAGATGTAGAACGACAGGCACCTGCTGTAGAATCCGACACCGAAAGCACCAATCAGGTTACCAGAGTTGGTCGTGTCCATGCTGTCTGCTTTGTCGAGGAACTCGGAAGTCCCTGATTTTGCAAGCGTTCCCTGGGTACCACGTGAGTCTGTTGACCGTCAGTACCAGGCATGGCGCACCAGATTGACGGTGAGCTCTTCCGCGCTCATTCCGATACCGGTATCTAGGTTTATTAGCTCTACGCAGGGAACGACTGGAGGAATGCCTACCGGTGATGATAATGCGACCACCGTTGCCATCTTCGTTCGTTATGGCCTTGATGGTCACATTCAAGGGGGAAACACCATCATAAATGTCTTTCTCCGTGAGAGCGGTCAGGCGGAACTTTTCGAGAGCATCGTTGGCATTAGAAATCAGTTCCCGGAGGAAAACATCTCTAAAAGTCACGAAATCAGCTACCGTAAGCAAGAACAGGGACGAGGTTGGTTACCTGTTCGAGTAAAGACTGGAAAGCGTATAAGACTCGAGTGCAGCACGGGAACCACGGGACACTCACCTGTTGATGACAATTTTGCGAAGACGCGCTACGTCACTCTATATATGAATTAGAATTGAACACGAGGCGTTTTGTGGGACACAAACCTGGTATTCATGTTTTACTCTTGGATTGTCGCTGGCATCCTGAGCAAATGCACGGGAAGTAAGGAGGGAGAGCGCCAGAACCAACGAGCGAAGTAGACGCATCGCTGAGACAGAAAGGTGGACACGTAGACAGCGACTGAAACCTTTTTAAATCGATGATTGACTTTGCCGGTCCGACTCGGACTCGATCAAACAGACATGAGAGTGACGTGTCATATGATCACGTGATTTACTTTCTTCATCATGTGATCAATGACGCGTAATAAAGCATGTACAAAAAGTCAAACATGAACAGATAGCTTTGGCGCAGACAAACCAGCCAAGTAGTCCTGTAGCACGGATCGTAAGTAGTGAACCAGAACAAACACGAGAAATAACACACTCGGATCCACCTCTCCCTCTGTTCTGGCACATGCTCAAACATGATATACCTTTTGTCATTCTGGAGATCATGGGCTGAACGTCATTGACAAGTCAATCCAAGATCGCTCCGAGGCTTACCTTGAGCACATTTACAATGTCCTCCAAATCGACGTTTTTAGCCAGAGCCTTCATGTCAACTTTTCCACCGAAACCTTCTCCCTCATCTTCTCCCAGATCCTCAGCAGCTACTCCGCCTTCGACACCTTCCCCATCCATCTTTCCGAGCCTTCCCCAGAATTCTACAAACGGATTCTCAGACAACATATCGTCAAATGCCTTCCTTGCATCAGAGGTCCTCTCTCTCTGCCATTTGTCAAACTCTCTCTCCAACTCCTGTGAGTCAAATCCCAACTTGGTGGCTGGTAACGACTTCTCGATCGACTCTAGAGGAAGCTTGGAAAAGGAGGCTGCCAAAGAGGGTGCGTGCACATCGAACAATGCATGTAGACCGCTCAGATGCTTTGACCGAAGCTGGCGCATATGTGAATGGAACAAGTGTAGTTGCTGATCCCTAGGTAGGGGTGATTTCGTAAATCGAGGATCCGTTGCTAATTGCGGTAGTACGGCGTCCCAAGACAGCTGAGTAGAGAGTTAAAGTCTGCTCACGAATACGTTGATAACGTACCTGGGGGTCTCGGATGGCATCCGTTAAAAGCGTACTGGAAATAGGAACAAGTCGTTGAGCCGCACAGGAACAATAGCTCCAGGAAAATAAACCCTGGTATGGCTCACCCGAATATTCTTTCCCCTTCTTCCTTGGTCAATCCTAACCTAGACCTTCCGATCTCTGCTTCCATGCGACCACGTTGAGACCTCACTTGCTCTTCACGCTCTTGCAAAGCGCGCTGTCTTTTCTCATGCCGTTTGCGATCATCCATTGCTTCGTCTGCTGGCGTACCGGAAGGCGGTTTGTCGACTTCGTCTTCACGATTTTTGCCGCCAGAGGACCCACGGGCTTTCAAGAATGTATTAAAAAGTTCTTCTCGAAGTGTGGACGAGCCAACAGCATCATACCGCGGATCGTCGGACAATTTCCGCTTGATCTTGGAGTAGAATGTTTTAATATACAGGAAGCAGAAAAAATATTTTTGACTTACATCTTTCCAAACCGAATCTGACTTCACAGCACCACTTTCCCGTAGCAAAGTAAAGAAATCCGCTTCCGCCTTCTCAGCGGCAGCACGCTTCTCTAATTAACCATGAGCCTCAGTCGTCCAACAAACTGGGAAAGGCGTACTTTCTCCGAGCTCCTTCAAGAAGTCCTTGAAATATTTTTCACGCTCGCGATCATCTCTACCCCAGCCATAGAAACGGCGGTCTTTCTTCCATGCTCGACGAAAATCGGACCATACAGCGCGTGTGCTCTTTACTTGCTCGTGGAGCAAGGCGTCAAATTCCTCTTTGGGGTTCGCTTGTATTTTTTCTTTCTTGACGTTCTCTTGTCGTAGCTCGCGAGCACGATCTCGGCAGTATTCATCAAAAGCGTCACGGCGCGCGGAGACGGAGGGGAGGAGCACATATCGAGCGTCAGAAATGAAGAGCGGTAAAGAGGTATCCCAAGGGTGTAAGGGGTTGATATCCTTCTCCCGCAAGAGCGTCTGGGATACTTGTAAACATGAGTATAGCTGGTAGGTACAAACTAAATACCTTGAACAATGCCTTTGCTTCATCGAGAGAAAGGTCGACGCGATCAGGCATATTGAGTGACTGCTTTTCCTGAGCTTTCTTCGCCTCTGCTTCTTCAGCTTCTTGCACTCTCTTTGCCTCTTCTTCTCGTCGTTTTTGTTCCTCCTCTGCTTCGGCAGCTAGCTGAGCCGCAGCTTCCTTTTGCCATTCCTCCTCTTCCTCACTCTCCTCTTCCTCTTCCTCCTCTTCTTCCCCAACCTCCTCCTCTCGTCCTTCCTCCTCCTCTTCGACACGTACCTTCTTGGTGATGACCACCTCATCCAACGGCTCAGACTCATCGCCTTTCTTGCGCTTCACGAGCCCCCTCACCTCCGCCTTGATCCTATCCACTTCTTCCTCCACCTCCCGCTCCCTCATCGCAGCCTCCGCTTCCGCCTCCTGCCGCTCATTGACAACCCTCGCCTGCTCTGCTTCCGAGCACTCGAGCGCCAGCAGCGCGTCCTTGATCTCATCCGGCGCCGCCCACACACTCTCCTTGCGCCCCTTGTGCGTATAAAACGTGTTTCCTTCGGTCGTCGTCACCCGGAGCCATTCCGTACCGGGAATCGGCGTCTTGACGAGGGGCTTTTCCTTTTTTTTCTTGGGTGGTAGCGCGGTAGGAGGGGGAACGACGGGGAACGCAGGGAGAGGTCGGATGTATGTGGATTGTTGACTGGCAGCGTGGTAGTAGTAGGGCTGGCCACCTGGTCCTGCGGAGCGTCAACAATGTCCAAGTTCACAATGCCGAGCTTGATTGTACATTACCGACGTGCTCTGTCCAGCCAGGCGGGAGTGGTGGAGGACCTAAGGCGGACATGGGACTAAGTAGTAGGACGTGGTGGGACGGTGAAGAGAGAGGTTATCAACTGGGACGTAACCGTGACGCAGAGCTTAATAAGTTACAAACTATGAGAACCAATTGGTGCATCGAAAAGATGTTAAATTCGTGAGGAGCAAATACATAGCTAGTAAGTCGTGAGGATATATGCAGAAATACATAATGTGGTTGGTTAGACTATCGTTACATGCTAAACGTAGCGTGAGTGCGAAGGGAAATACCAAGATGCCAGTGATTTAGAGATTGGTTATGCAATAGACGAAAAATAAAGCATGTATAGATGTCAGGTGTAAAACCTTGTGTGTCCACGGATCAGCATGCAGAGACCGAAATATGGGGGAATTGACTCACTTCTTGTTGATCTGGTACAATAGAAGGTTAATATTAACCTTGACGAGTCCCTTAAAAAGCGCGAGTGACGCCTGATTCTCGAATTGCGCTTGAAGGAGGTCCTCCATGCGGATATCTGTGGCACCGATTCGATTTGTGATACCGAGAGCATTGTTAAGCACCTCAAAGTTGAAAACACCTGCTTTCTCAGATGAGATGATGACATCAATCTTATCAAACTGGCGCGGGGAAAACTTGTCGATGGACAGGAGGATGCCCTTCTCGTATAGGTCTTTGGCACTGTATCTGAACGAACCAAATTGAGGATTCTTGCCTGATTTCTGCAGGTCTCGGAGGTGGAAGTATTGCTTGGTGAATGGTATAACAAAACGTTTTTTCCTTGAAAAGATGACGTGAGTCTACCGCAGGAAACACAGCGTTGTCTCCTACCCTTTGCCTCTCTGCATAGTGGTCATCGCAGCTTCCACGTAGTTGTGGTAACTATCGATCTGCTCCTCAAAGTACTTCTTGCGCTCGCCGAGATATTTCAGAGCATCCATCATGCTGTCCATTTCTTGTTGTCGTTGCAGTCGTTTGCGGTGCTTGCTACGAACATCGCTTGCAATAGCATTAAGAATGCCCTGGAACCCATCGTCCCGTGTGATCTTCCCCAACTTCTCCAGCTCGAGCAGGAAGAATATTGCATGTGCTTTGACCTCCTTGAATTGAAGTCTGGAAATTCGTCAACGTTAGTGCTACATTCCCTCAGGGAAGTTGTGATACACACGACCGTATGTCTTCGAGCCGATACCCAGACTCCGCACCACTAGTTGAAGGCATGCGCCTGTTAACGGGTTCATTGTCCATTTCAGCAACAATAATCTCCCAACGCAATTCGTCTTCTTCAGTTACTGGGCGCATCAAAGACTCGACCAGGTCTTGCGCAGGCTGAACGCGAAGGATTGCTAAAACACCTCGCTTAGCCTGGACCCACAATGCTTTCTCGTCTGCTTGAGGATCTTGAAACGGCGTGAGCGAGATAATCGCGTCTTGAGACAAAACTGACCTCGGACACGCGCGAATCTATTCGTAAGCTCCAGAGTAATGGCTTGATCTCGAGCATCCTTTAACTCGTCATTGTCGAGATGGGGAACACCGTCCAAGTCTTGGAGTATCACACGCAGAACATCGTCACGGGAGGGAGACTGAACAAGTATCTCAGTTAGAAACCATGATTAAGAGAGGTATATGCTTACGAGTTTATCTTGGTATTTCGAGAGCAAAGTATGCATTCCATATACTTCATTAGGTGAAATATAAATAGGTTTCGGTTGAACGGTAACGTCCAAGAATTCGTGGGCATGATAATAAGTCTCAGCATCGGGGATGTCCGCGACTGCAAAAGAAAAATGAGACAACGTTGACGAGTGCATAGCAGAGGAGGTAATCACTCTGGAGCATCCACACCGTCATTTCTGTAATAGTCTTGCGAACCATTTCGTTGATGGGCACGAATTGGGGGCTGTCTTCCGAGAACTCGAAACCTGAGGCAATCTGTGTCAGCACCTGAGATATCTGGGCGAGATTCCTCCTTGAAGCGACATCTACCGCGGAGACCATGTCAAAAGTCTCGGGTGCACTGGTCTGGGCATCAGATTACAGCTAACATTCAGAGTGAACGAGACAAACAGGATGGCCGGGTTGAGGTATCGGTAGAAAATCAGCCTTGCGATACATGCAGCATAGTCCTTGTCCGGTACACCAGGAAATTTTTCCTGGAACGACATGAGTGATGGAACGAGGAAAGAATTCCATTGGACTCACACGCAAGGAAATTAATGTCTCGCGGGCTATAAACCGCATGCTGTACGGCATCTTTCTAATCGACTGGATGATGGCTACCATGAAAGCTTCACTCCACCATTGCAACTTTTGCATATCTGGAGGCGTTGTTTCATGAGTGGTTGAGGTTGGACTTTTGATAATTTGCCTACGTCTAATGTACTCAGCTCTGGTATCTGGATCCTTGAGAGCCTCGTAGAAAGGCAGATCTTTGGGCTTTGTAGTGGCTCTGCCAGATCGCATTTCCTCGATATCAATCCTCGCCCGATGAATCTAAAGTTCGGATAAGAGTCTCTCAACGGCAAAAAGTGTAACACATACTTTCGAAGGATCTGATTCGAGATCAAGGTCAGATGCTTCGACGAGTTCACGCACAATGGCTTGGAGCGTGTCCCGAACATAGGTAACTTGTTTAGGTCGGAGGTACTGAACTGCAATGTTGATGTACATGGGATGGCCCCGAACGACGTCGTCTACGGTTCGGGCACTGGTAACTTCCTGACGAATAGATAGCTATGGATACGTAAATGAGTGGTTGTATGACTGCAAGCATACGAATGACACCAACCTGGAATAACTTGAGCAAAAGGTAATCCTCTCGTCTATCTTGTCCGTAACCGAACAATGTCAACACGACGCGCTCGACCAATGATCTATGCTTTTCTGAGTCATCCTCAGTCAACTCCACGAAAAGTTGGCACAGATGCTCTCCCTGCGTTTGAAGCAGGTAAAAGAGCTGCTGGTAGAGTTCAAGTTTCCGCTTGGCCGCATGATCCAGGGTGTAAGTCGCGGCAAAAGGGTCGCCATGCGCGGCAAGGATGGAAGTTCGTGCAGCATGCGCCGCGGCACTGTCAGCACCATACATCCGTCGCACCTTGACAAGTTCCTCAAACGACTTGACGTTCTGCACTACCAGCGCAATCTTGACGTCCAGATCGTTGACGTCGTTCTCCAGCGCCTGGTTCTCTCTGATGCTCTCAACGACCTTTTTCCTTAGCCTTTCTACCTTGATCTCGTCTTGGAAATCGGCCTCCGAGTCGTCAAGAAGATGGACAAAGTTCTTGATCGTGCCAACCGTGACGTTCTTTCCCAGCGTAAGCTGTCGGTATTGTTCGCGCGTTTCTTTGGCACGAAAAAGAGACTGGATCTTGATGACCTTGTGCAAATTCTCGCGGTAGTATTGGATCTTCGCATGAAACTTGCGCCTCTGAAGAACACCGCGTAGCAGCGCCTGTAGCATTGTCGCGACGGGCTGGCTATACCACAGATGATCGCGCCATGCAACATAGGCCTTGCGCACTAGATAGCCTCTTGCAACGGCTTGCAAGCCTGTGACGTCGGGGGCTACGAACTCGAGTTTCTTGTGCTGCTCCCGATGCCGGTTACGAGTGAGTGCAGCGCGGGCGAGTGCTTGGAAACCACCGACAGAGGAGACAACCTTGATCTCGGAAAGTGCTTTACTGAGATCCTTGTGTTGCTGACGAGCAAGACTTGCACGAGCCCGGGCTTGGAGACCAACCAACATTGGGGTTGCTCGACGAAGTCCACGGATGAGGTTGAGGAGACGTTTACGGGCGATGTACGTCCGAGCTGCGGCTTGAATTCGAATAACAGTGGACGATACATCGTCTAA
Organism: Tylopilus intermedius; assembly: GCA_038091255.1. Classification (NCBI taxonomy): domain Eukaryota; kingdom Fungi; phylum Basidiomycota; class Agaricomycetes; order Boletales; family Boletaceae; genus Tylopilus; species Tylopilus intermedius. The sequence continues at coordinate 19,253 of JBBPOD010000101.1, read as the reverse complement.
CCTTGCAAGCTGCGTCCGGATCCGTCTACGCACGAGTACGCCTTGGCATTGGGCCTGGAGAGCAACAATGCTATCCTCCGCTAGATCAAGCTTCCTCAGCTGCTTCGAGATCGCAGTTCTCGTCAAGAACCCACGTGCGGCCGCTTGCACTGACACAACAGATGCTGATATTTCAACTTTGGCAAATGTCTTGGATACCTCGATGACGTTTTGTCTCGCGATCTTGGCCCGTGCTGAAGATTGCAACTTTACAAACAGTACCCGACTGCTCTGCAGTGCACCTTTGAGTCGAGCAAATCGTCGCCGCTGAAGCACACCCCGGATCTGTGCTTGCACCTTGACAACATACTTGGCGGACGCCCGAACATGCACAAGGTAGGCAAGCCACCGCCTTCGTTTCAGGCACATGCAAGCGGCGGCTTGGAGACGAGTCACCCACGGCGTCAGAGTGGCAGTCTCCCTGCGGAGATTAGAGACTTGACGTCGAGCGATGACACCGCGACATAAAGCTTGAACCTTGGGGATATACCGTTCTGCAAACCGGAGGCGGGCGTATTGGGTGGCCAGCGCCTTTCGCACTAGGAAACCACGCGCCAAACATTGCAAAGAGCAAATGGAATCCTCGCTCTCCAAAAGCAAACGGTCTCGTCCTGGGATGTAGATAAGGGACCGTCAGGGGAGAAAGATGACGCGGCATGGCAACACTTACGCTCATCCTCGGTCTCTACTTCAACCTCCGGCTCTTCGTTGATCTCCTTGGCAAGTTCTCGACCAACATCACCAAAGTTGGGCATCGGGACGCCAGCATCATTAAGCCCTTTCTGTGTCCTTTGCAGCTGATCATCGGAGAACTGCAGCTGACCGAGCAAATTCCCTATGCGCTGTGCGAGTCCCCGTCTCGCTAGAAGATGGCTATGCGAGATGAGTTGCTGACGAATAGGTAGAGCTGGTATCGTACCTAAGGGCATGGATGCAATATATGACTTTGGGGATATTTTTCTTCTCGTACAAGTCTGTAAGCTCAAAGATAAAGCACTATGATATTTCAACCTATAACGGGTATTGACGATGGACAAGGGAAGAACCTACCTCTGGCAGACCAACTTGTCGAACAAAGACAAAAAAATGGTTGATATTATCGGAGTGTCGAAAATCTAGCTTGGACGACTTTGACTGGGAGAGTGATCAGGACCAGATATGGTGTGTAAGGAGGAAAAAGGTACCTCGTAGATGCGACGAACGACTCGTTCACCCTGGAACGCCCTGACCAGCTTTGCGAGAACGACGCCGTTCCTTAGCCGCTCATCCATCTCGATGACACCAAATCCCAGTTCCTCGCCGAGACATCCCTCTATCCATTGTTGGGCTTCACCGACATGGCACAGATACTCGTAGGCTTGTAGCAGATGCCTCTGTGTATCGGCCCATAGACCCCTCGTAAGACGGGAGGAGGGCAAGGGTGATACATGAGCAGCTTTGGGAGTCTTGTCTTTAGATAGACGAAGACGACCGGGTACGCCGGCGACATCATCTGAATCAACGATACCCGATGCGACGCGCTCCTGAGCGACGGGGGAAAGGGGAGGTGGACTAAAAGGAAGTTTATATGCTGATTGATCCTTTTTCGGCGAGGAAGGGGCTAGTGGTGGTGGTGTCTCTTCGCGCTCCTGTGGGGAGTCGTCGCCATCTCCGCTGGCTATACGGGGAAGATGTTGACCGAGTCTGTGAGCACCGAGCTGTCCGTAGGCGGATGTCTTTTTGTTGGCCATGTATAAACTCTTGTACGGGATGGGGGACATGACTGAAGAGGGAGTGGGTGAGTGGGAAGGTGAGTAGGAAGTGCGGGAAGAGGGGCGATCAGGGGAAGGGGAAAGAGTGGGAGTAGTGGTCAGATCGATGGTTGAGGATGCACGGTGACGGGGTCCGTCCGGTGGAGTCGATGGCGTGTAATGAGAGGTGCCATAGACGGACGTCGGACGACGATGGGCAGAAGCGTTGGGAGTGAGCAAGGGCGGGGGTGTGGAGGACGCGGGAGCTGGAGAGGAATCGGAAACCCTGTGCAGCGCCTGACGTGCAGCGGCATAGTTGACTACAGAGCTGTCGAGGGTATTTGAGCGACGTGAACGCGGTGAGGGGGTATCAGGCTCGGGTATAGAAGCCGGCAAGCGGATGCGGTGGGGGGTTGGAGAAGCGGAAGCGGGGGAGTCGGGGTTCTCGACGGAGATGCCAGTCGAGTTTGGGGAGAGCGGCGACGTGACGATGTGGGCGGGGAGGGTGTGCCGCTTGAGATTGGGGGGCGTGGTGTCGTCAGCGGGGGTAAGCTCGGCGCGAGCGCGTTCCTCCCACTTTCCTCTGACGGCGTCGAGGCTTGGAGCGACGCGGTGAGAGGGAGTCCAACGCTGTGGTCGATCTGAGCGGGAGGATGTGCGCTCGAGGAGGCGTGTCTGATACGCGAAGGGCTCCATGATGGGCGACGAGAACCAAGTTAGATCACAGCCACCATGACGGCGGGGTCGCTGGATGCGCTGGTCGGGCTCGTTGTGCCCGACGCGCGCGATAACCGACGGCTCAGAGACGATCTCGCGGCCCACGCGGCCGACATACTCGCCAGGTCGGTCCCCAGTGCCAGTGAGCACGCCCCTGCCCGACTAACGCGACCCATAGCCACATTGGCCAGTCGTACGAGACTGACACCGCGCACCTCGCCAGTCTCATCCAGCGACATCGTGCGTCCCTCCCTTTCCCTCTCTCTCTGCCACCCGAACTCACCCGCGTGCAGTCCTCTCTCCGAGCACAGCCTCTCTCAGATTCACCAACCTGCTCGCTCGCCTCCGCGACCAGGTCCGTCCTCTCTCTTCCTCTCTGCCCCTCTCACTCCCCACAGCCCGTCCTGTCCCGAAAACACGAGGCCCTCCTTTTCCTCTACACCCTCGCCTCCTCTCCGCGCACTCCCGCACCCTCCTTCCTCCCCACGCTCCATCCAAGACCTCCCTCTGCCGCACCAAGCCCAGTCGATCCACGGCCAACAAAGCACAAGCCAAAGGCCGTCATTCTACGCGAATATCGCGCACGAACAGGTACCCCTTTCCGCTTCCATGTGCCCTCCGTGCGCTCACCCACCCAGCCCAAGCGCGTCTCCCAGAGCATCTCCTCTTACGCGACACCCTCTATCTCCTACAAGGCATATCCGGCAAATACGTACAGCTCGCCCTTTCCGATAAAGATGACATCAACAAGCTCGTCTTCCTCGACGACTCGGTACACCCCTCGTCCATCTCTCGTCCCCCTCCCTGACTCTTTCACAGAGATACATCATCCCTTCCCCTGTCAGGTCTCTCATACACAGACTCGTTGAAGTCGGCCATCTCTATTCTAGAGTCGATGCCTTCGTCAAAGACAGCCAGCGCCGCTCCGCCGTCGGCATGATCGAACAGAGTCTGTGCCATCACCTTCAAGCTCAGCTCACAGAATACTACCGTCTCGTCGCCACCCTCGAGTCACAAATGTCCATCCCAAACACCGACACCGACATTGACGCCGTCGATCGCGAGTCCGCTCTCACTCTGAAACGTCTCGATGTCTGGGTAAACGACTGGAGGCTCAGAATGCGGATGATGAGCGTCTGCGTCGAAGGCGCCAGAGGTACCCCCTTGCTATTTCACCCGCATATATCCTAAAGAACGACTACAGGCGCACAGGGTGGCGCCCTAGTTAACCTCATTCACAGCTACACGGATAACGGCGATCCTTTTGTGCGCAAGTTCACCGATCAATTACTCGAAGAGGTTCGTCACCGTTCACTTTCACAGCAAATTCGACCCAACTCCGAACAGGTATCCAAACCCTTTTTTTCCACCTTGCACAAGTGGCTATTTTCCGGAGAACTCTATGATCCCTGCAACGAATTCTTTGTTTCTGTGAACCAAGACCTTGCTCACGTACAGTACCTGTTGCACCCCTCTCACCTCACTGGTGACGGAGACGGCATGTTTGGCGCACTTGCAGGTGATGGAGAGGACATGTCCACTGAGCGCGAAAGCGGTCTTCGCTTGTGGCAGGCAAAATACCGTTTCAGAAAGGACATGCTTCCCATGTTCGTCGGAGAAGCCTTTGGAAAAAAGGTAAGCGAGACCCTCCCGCGAAGCTGTGCATCCCATCCACCAGAATCTGGCCGCTTCGTAGATCTTCTCTACCGGAAAGAGCCTCAACTTCATCCGATACAGTTGCCACGACAGTGACTGGGTCGCTACCCGAGAAAAGATGAGTAATACCGGTGGAAGTAGGTTACTCTTTTCCGTACATTAAGGTGGATCTTTGACCCCCTACCAGTCCTCGAATACAGTGATATCGCTGGACTTGAGCGATCCATTGATTCTGCTTACTCGACCGCCAGTCAAAGGCTTTTCGAGGTATTCATCGAAAAGTTCAAGCTGATGGATCATCTATATGCTCTTAAGCATTATTTACTTCTCGGATATGGCGACTTTGCAGAGCAACTCATGGAGGCTCTAGGGCAAGTTTACCTTGTCACCGAGATACAATCTTTAATCGTTTCTGTAGACCAAGCCTTGCACGCCCTGCGAACACGCTCTATCGGCATAACCTGACCGCAACCCTCGAGACAGCCATCCGCACCTCCAATGCTCAAAACGACTCCCAAGATGTACTCCGCAGACTTGACGCGCGTATGCTCGAGTACTCCCATGGTGAAATCGGGTGGGATGTCTTCACCCTCGAATATAAAGTCGACGCACCGATCGATACGATACTCGACCCTGATTCGATGGTCAAGTATTTAAAGCTGTTCAACCACCTGTGGAAGTTGAAGAGGATGGAGAGCACATTGAGTCAGGGTTGGATGAGAATTGCTGGTGCATCGAGGACATTCCTTAGGCTACCTGGTAGGCTTGCCCACAATCTTTGACGTCCCTACTCATCACAAGGGCGTCAGAACTCGAACACGATTGGCACCAGATCCGTCTCGCCATGGCTGAGATGATACACTTCGTTCGCCAAATGCAAGCCTACTGTCAACTGGAAGTTATTGCGTGCTCGTGGACAGCCCTGACCGAGTTTTTCCAAAAGCGTGAAGGCGATCTGGATGCCATGATTGAGGCACATCGGACGTACCTCGATCGGATGGTCAAGAAGGTGCTATTGCTCTTCCCAAAAGCCGGAAAGGAGGTTCGGACATTTTTCCTGACAATGCGCCTGTATTGAACCCCTTGCTCTTCAGGAAAACCTCCTCACTCAAGTCCGGGATGCCTTTCATATCATCCTCCAATTCCGCGAGGCCACCGTGAGTCTCGACCCTTGATGCCATGGATGCTTGCGATGACTCCCGATAGGAAAACTTTTACCACTACTGCTTATCGGAATCGGCGAGACGAGACCAAGAAAAAGACGCGGATAGAGTAAGTTTCTCTTGAAACATTCCCTCTATCGCTCAACTTGTGTCTCGCTAGGGCGTCTACTCCATCCCAGCATCAGATCGTGTGGGCCTTCAATCCCTCTCGAGCATCCGCGGCCTCGTTAAAGGGTACAGCACGTCCTTTAGCGACTCTGCACAGTCCATCGTCCATACGCTCCAATCGCACCCCGATCTCGACTGCCGGTTCTTGGGTGTCCGTTTGTCGTTCTCTGAGTTTTATCGCACCAAAAAGGATCATCAATTACTACAACAACAGAGAGCATCTTGAGATGCGTCGCTGACATGACATGTAGGACGAGCCAAGTGATATCGATACGGTTACATTTCATAATACAAGCATAGCGAGACCTTGCAAGTAAACCTCACTCTGCGATTTACACTTTGGGCTCTTTGTACAACTTGAGTAACAACGAAGAAACAACGACCGAGATGGACCTGAAAATGATAGGTTAGCGTTTCAAACCGTCGTGCTCATGTAAGACTCACGATAATGCCATCGCTAATGATGCCCACACGGGGGAAAGGCGAGCGTGACCAGCGGGGTATATGACACCCGCAGCAACCGGCACCGCAACGATATTATACACAAACGCCCAGACCTACGGACAAGTCAGCCATTGTACTCGAGGGCAGACGCGAACAACCCACAAAATTCATTTTTACACGATTGAAGACTTTGCGTGAGAGGTCGCACAACGTCAGGAGACTCTTCAGGTTCGACGAAACCAAGATAAATGAGGCGCTGGAGATGGCAACGTCGCTGCCAGATCCAATGGCGATTCCAATGTCACTCGCAGCGAGGGCCTTTCGGGTCCATCAATGCACCGAGATGTTGAGAATCGAAGAAAACAACTTACGGGTGCGTCGTTGATTCCATCACCAACCATGGCCACGATGCACCGTTTGTTCGCGCTCTTCTTCCCGCAAAGCCGCTGCCATCTCGAATTGGAGCGCTTGACACCATTTCCTTGGAGCCATTCAACCTTCTCTGCCTTCTGGTGGGGGAGCACCCCAGCCAGGACGTTTGTCTCTGGGATGCCAACCATTCGTGCGACAGCCTTGGCCGTCAGCTCGTTGTCACCGGAGATCATCCACGTTTCGATGCCCCTGTCGTGGAATAAGCGAATGACATCACGGGCTTCTGGTCGCAAATGGTCCGTCACTGCAAAGGTGGCCACGACGGAGAAATTGTCGGCGCTATCATTTTTGATTGCGAGGAGAACAATGCTCTTGGCCTCAACCATCCACTCGGCCAACGTGGAAGCTACTTGAGCGTCCAGGTTGGCCCCATGCTCCTTTATCCAGGCTTCATTCCCGATGACAGCTGTACAACCCAGCGTCTCGAAGTGTGCCTTGACTCCGCGTCCAGCAACCTCGTCGAAACTGGTCGCGTTCAGCTGGACTGCGTCATGTTTGGTTGCATAGGATTTGATGGCGATGCCTAAAGGGTGTGATGACGCAGACTCGAGTTCCTCGGCGATTCCGAGGATTGTCTGGGTTGTCCATCTGGACCCAGATGCTACTTCAAAGTCTGAAACTTGGGGCTGTCCTCCCTCGGTCAATGTTCCAGTCTTGTCGAACACAACAATGTCGACTTCTGCCATGTCTTGGAATGCCTCACCTCCGCCTCGCGCCAGGATGCCGTACTTGGCTGCGAGACCAGAGCCGACGAGGAGGGCAGTTGGGGCCGCGAGACCAATGCCACAAGGGCAGGCGACCACGAACACAGCAATTGCAAACTCGAGTGACCATACGGCTGATATAAAGCAAGTTAGTGGATCTTCCAGAACAATAATAGACAGGACATACTCCAACCACCCACTTCAATGTCAAGGTAATCACGAGGGATCCCACCCCCTAATCCGAGACTAAGCCATACAACCCAAGTAATGATAGCCAGTAAAGTGACGACTGGGACGAATACACTTGTGATCATATCCGCTATCCGTTCGATCGGAGCACGGCGGACTTGTCCTTCGCGAACGATCCGGACAATATGGTCCAGCCTGCGAAGATGATGAGAGAGGGGCCACCAGCGTCGGACAAGTACTCACATTGTCACACCGCCAACTGCGTCTACTCTGACATCGACAGCCTTTGACTTGTTGATCGTGCCGAGGAAAACCTGATCTCCGGCCTTCTTTTTAATGAGCCTAGCTTCACCTGTGAGGGAGCCCTCGTCGAACAAGGTCTCCACACCGGAGACAATGGTACCATCAGAGGGTGGAGTCGCTCCGTTCAAAACACGGACAACGTCGCCGACTTCGAGAAGGTCAACAGATACTTTTTCGACTTTGCAACCGGGGGCAACAGCAAGGTCCTCCTTCTCGGGATCGCCCTTCTCGGGGTCTACGTTAGAGGAATAAGAAACGGCGTCGGAGGAATCACGGGGAACCAATAAAAGGGCCTCTGCTGGACGAAGGGAAGCCAGCGCCGTGATTGCGTCGGCAGTCCGAGCTTTACTATAGGCTTCGAGGTACCGGCCTAAACCAGCCGAAGGTGAGCTTGGCAGGAGAAATGTGCCGTTGTACTTACCACACAACAAGAACAATGTGAGGAAGACGACAGAATCGAAATACGTAGTGGTGTCCCCGGCTCCGTTTGAAGCAGGCGGCTGAGAGGCAGCAAGCGCCAGCAGAGCAACGGATGCGAAATACGCGACAGATACCCCAGTGGAGACCTAGGAAGAGGGTGAATGAGGACAGGATAAGGAAAAGAAAGGTGAAATAATTACTAGAAGGTTCATGCTCCCGAATTTGGTGAATCGGGCGATGATGGGTGTCGAGCTTCCTCTGCGCCACATGGCGAGGATCTCCTTGATGCTCCGGCGATGGAAGAGCGCTGCGCCATAAAACATGACAGGTGTTGCTAAGAAGAACATGGACCACTCCATGCGGGAAGCGTTTCCGTTCCACATGGGTTGCATAAGGTAAATTCTGGACGGGTTCGTAGGAGGGACGAGGCTCATGTAGACGACTGCGATGATAAAGGTAGGGATGGCGAGGACAAAGGTGAAGAGAAGACGCCTGAAAAGGGTTGATCGCTCACGGAGCTGCATGGAGCGAGTGCGCTGCTCGAGCGTAGGGGGACGATACGGTGAGACGGAGAAGGCGGGATCGACAGACCTGATCCGAGAGATGATGGCGCGGATAGAGAGTTCTGGCGGTGCAGGTTGATATGATATGTCAATGATTGGGTCTGTATGATCGACGAACGGCTTGGTGATGGCAATCTTTGGGAATAAATCATGTAGAAGGTCTAATATTTTTTTGGGACAATGCCTGATAGACATGAGAGAGAGAAGACGTGGAGAAAAGCAACGGACATACTTGCAATACATGCCATCCACACGAAGGGAGATTATACGTGGACCTGCATGAGCATCTGGGGAAGGTGCGATGGGTTCAGCGCTAACGAGCTCAGCATCGAAGCCACAGTCGGTGATTGTCTCTGTGACGGAGGAGAGGAGGGAGATGTTGTCCACACGGAGTGTAGCGGAGTTGGTGAGGAGACTGACGACGACGTCGGCTACGCCGGGGAGGCGGGAGAGCATGTCGGTGATCGTGGCGACGCAGGACGAGCAAGACATGCCCCCGACGGAGAGGGTGATCTTGTGTGGGATTTGGGAATCTTTTTGGCAGACAGAACACCGGTGGAGATGCTCTGGGCGAGGCGGGGAGAGCCTCTTTGGTCCATGGAGATCGAAGCCGGCATCGTCAAGGGCAGCCTTGATGCGGGGGAGGGAAAGGGTGGGAGAGTGACGGAGAGTGACGGACTTGGAGACGATGGAGACGTCTACGGCAGTGGGAGCGGGAACGAGTGCAGCGAGGGTGCGCTCGATAGTGTGGACACAGCTGGACTGATGGGTCAGACAGGGGTCGATAAAAAAGAGAGAGACGGACCTTGAGCAGTGAAGATTGGACAGAAAGAGGGTCGACTCCATTTCTGAACTGAACCATATCTCTGCGCATTTTTAAGCGAATGTCCAGAAAATGGCTCAGTGCCGGGTTCGTTGCACGCACAATTGCCTCATCACTCATCATGTGGCTGTGCTGTGCACCCTGCTTTTGTCATGCAACGATCGTCTCGCTGGATCGGCGAGTCCCCACGCTCGAGCGCCATTCTCACTCGCTCCTCCTCTCGCTCCTCCGTCGCGTCTCATTCAGACGCTCCACATCCGCTCGAAAAACCTCCTGTCGTGCTCGGAATATGTGCTATGGACATCAAGGCACGTTCAAAGCCAATGCGCGAGATCCTCACCCGTCTCGTAGATCGCTCCCGTGGCGCGATAGAAGTCAAAGTTTTTGGTGACAAAGTCATCCTGGATGAAGGTCATTAACTCCCACCGTCGCTCATTCGCGCACTCACGCTCTTTCCAGACGTAGAAAACTGGCCCCGTTGCGACGTTCTCATCTCCTTCTTCTCTACTGACTTTCCCCTTGACAAGGCTATCTCCTACGTCAAGCTTCGCAACCCCTTTTGCATAAATGACCTGCCTCCCCAGGCACTCCTCTGGGACCGCCGTCTCGTTGGCGCAATCTTGGATCATCTTCACATACCCACCCCTAGACGGCTAGAAGTCTCCAGAGACGCGGGTCCACGTATCGATCCAGAGCTCAAACAGCTCATGTTCGACAGACTTGGCATTCAGCTCGGCGACTTTCGCGTCATCCCAGAGGTGTCCATGCGCGAAGATGGTGATGCCATCGTCATCGATGGCAAAGTGATGGAAAAGCCTTTTGTCGAAAAACCTGTCAGCGGTGAGGACCACAACGTGTACATCTATTTCCGTGGAGGTGGCGGCCGTCGCTTGTTCAGAAAGGTCCGTCCCTTGCATCCGTTCCCACCCCTTGCATCCCTTCATTTCCGAGCTAGGTCGGCAACAAGTCCAGTGATCTTGATCCCACCCTCAACTACCCTCGAACCGACGGATCCTACATTTATGAAGAGTTCATTGATGTCGACAACTCCGAGGACATCAAAGTATACACCGTTGGAACGGACTATTTTCACGCAGAGACGCGCAAGTCTCCGGTTGTGGATGGCGTCGTCCGTCGGAACACCGAAGGCAAAGAAATACGGTACTCCCCTGTCACACGCTATTCCTATACCTTCTCACTCTTCTTTCCAGCTTTATCACCCATCTCAGCGACCGAGAAAAATCTTATGCTGCCAAGATCTGTAAAGCGTTTGGTCAAAACGTCTGTGGTTTCGACATGCTGAGGTGCCAAAGTGGCAAATCAAGTCAGGTCATCGATGTCAACGGCTGGAGCTTCGTCAAAGGCAACGAGTACTATTACGGTCCGCATTATCTCCTACTCATCACACCCTCAAAATAATCTCACATTCTCAATTTCTCTAGACAAGGCAGCAGAGATTCTTGCCTCGCTTTGCATCCGCGTATCGTCTTCCATGGACCGTCCTTTACTTCCAGCCGACGGTGTGTCTCAGTCCGCAAACTGGCGGCTTAAAGCAAATGTAACCGTCTTCCGCCATGCTGATCGCACGCCAAAACAAAAGTTAAAATTTAACTTCCCGATCGGTGATATCTGGACGCAGCCGTTCGTCCGTCTTCTCAACGGAGAAAAGGAGGAAATTATTCTACGCGAGAGGAAGCAGCTGAACCTGGTTGCAAAAGCAATCGAAGAAGCAAAGTCTCTTGGGGCTGATGGCGATTATCTCGCGAAGCTTACACAGCTGAGTAATGCTCTTTTTAGCAAGATCGATTTGCCCGGAACGAAGACTCAGCTCAAGCCCGTGTACTCAAAGCGGCAAGCTGGTCAACCACGAAAGTTGACTAAGTTGACGCTGGTGTTCAAGTGGGGTGGCGAGGTGAGGCTATTGTCTACCGCCACTCGAACCCTTCTACAGAGTTTTTATCCACAGTTCACACATTCGGCAAGATACCAATCTAGAGACCTCGGCGAGAATATGAAGAAAGATTTTTCCATCATGAGTCAGCTATATTTCTTCCAGCCGCCCACTGCTCAGGTGACTGATTGGTCTCTATAAGATAAGGATGCCCTGCAGAATGTCACGGTGAACCTCAACTCCGCTACGCGGGATCGCGTTGCTGACTTCGCACCTTATTAGATTTACACGTCTTCTGAGCGACGTGTCATTGCTTCGGCCGACATATTTGCCGCGGCCTTGTTTGACAACCCATCAAACTATCCGCCGTCTTCCTCCGCCAGCTCAATTTCTTCCCGCTCATCTCTAGAGGACAACTTGCCAAAGAATGGTACAAGCTCTCACGGAGGCCTACCCGCCCTTATCATCCGCAAGGATCTTTTGGACGACTCAAATGCTGCGAAGGATCTCATGGACGACGTCAAAAAGCGACTTAAAATACTCCTTCGGCCCGGTGAGCCTGAAAAACGACCAGAACTGACATGGCCAAAGAGCATGAAGAAAGAGCCAGTAGAAGTTGTGAAAGTAAGAGCAAACTGACGACATACATCCACCCATCTTACCTCCCCACTCAGGAAGTGATTGAACTCTTAAGCTCATTCCGCGCTACCATGCGCAAGAATTTCGAAACCTTGGATGTCGACAAAATTCAGGAGCGCTGGTATGTGTGGTACCGTGTTCCGTCGAATCATGTTAAACGTTACTTAGGTGCTGCGGAGATGAACCGTGGCTCTTCCGGGAGCGTTGGGAAAAACTGTTTGAAGACTTTTGTGACGTAGAACAGAAGAAGTTTGATCCCTCGCGTGTAAGTCAGAAGAGGCCATGCCATATTCTGCTATTCATGTGCATTGTCATGGAACAGGTTTCCGAATTATACGACACCATCAAATATTGCGCCCTCCATCATCGGCAGTTCTTGTTTGCCATTTTCGATGAACATGCTGGGCAATGCTCGGATTCAAATCACACGCAAGATCGCAAGCTTCACGAGCTGTATAGTCGTGCCAAGGCACTTTTTGACTTGGTCGCCCCCCAGGAATACGGTATTGATCCAGATGAAAAGTATGATTAGCCCCGCCTTCTTTGTTCTTCCGAGATAACAGCAAAATTAGGGAAGAAATAGGAGTCCTGACGTCGCTTCCTTTGCTGCGAAAGGTTGTCGAAGACCTCGAGGCTGCCCGGAATAATGGAGGGAGTGCCATCACCTTGTACTTTACAAAGGAGAGCCACATCCACACGCTGGTCAACCTCGTTTTACTGTCTGGGTTGCCGATAGCCAACAGACGGATTCCAGAACTGGACTACTGCGTGCGTGACTTTTGATCCTCGGCGCATTAGAGGCAAAAGCTGATTGGCACACTGCAGTCGCACATTACGTTTGTCAACCGGTTCTTATAACTGGTATAGAGGTCTCACGGCTCACTTCTTACAGCTTCGAGCTTTACGAAAGGAATTTCGGCCGTAGTAACTCGGACAAGGAGTATTCGATCAAGCTATCTCTTAGCGAGGGTGCTCACTCGTCGAATGTACTCGACTCGACTCTAGATGCCCGGCATTCTCTCAATGTTCAGCCTCGACGGTAATTGGTCCACTAGGAACTGCCTGGACATGGACGGCTCACGAACGCATTTCAGGAAACTGACCCAGCATTTACCGTACAGCCTGGTGATCGAAAAACTTTCCAAGCATTTCGCAAGGGTCAAAGAGGTGTGCAAGAGACATTGGCTTTAATAATGATTATTCTAACGACTTGAAACAGGACGATGACACCGGAACGGATACTCCTTATGTTGAAACGGTGCATCACTTGAACGACAGACCTTCCAGCGTCAACACCAACAGCAGTAGTGATGATCCTTATCACGAGTTCTTGCGGATGCAGTGTAAAGCATGATTGCCTCTAGAGCTGAGCGAGTCGTGAACGTTTGAACTCCTAGAACGGACAAAACCGTAGAACTATATATACTGAAAACAAATAGTCTAGATTATTCAAACAGGGCGGTCCCTTGTGGCCCGTTGTAAGCCTGTAATTTATTAAACGCCATGCGTGGGTTACATTCGTGAGCTGGATCTCGACTTACTAGGGACGGAGGTACGATAACTTGACCACCTCATCAACGGGACCATGCCAACTGCCCTACGAGTCTAGAGAGGTAGTATCAAACGGGTACTTGTTACAACGAATGCCCTGCGGAAGGCGTTCGGATCGAAAGCATTTCAAGAGCCTTGTTTACATGCTCGGGTTCCGTCGGCGCAAAGTGAAACGAGTACGCTCTCCTCGACGTGGGAGCCTCGTAAAGCGCGCTCGGTGACTGCGACAACTGTGACAACTGCTGGGCAAGGGCCGTAAAAGAAGACCGGTTCTCTGTATATCTATTCGGTGGCAACGGTGAGCGTAAGCCCAGGATCACGCGCCCTTCACAGGACGGACTCACAGCCTGAAAAGAAAACACGTCAAGGCGGTTAACGCGAACGACATGGACGACACGTACTTGAACGCCTCCTTGTTCACGACGTCTATGTCGTTCAGCTTGTCGAGCGCACGCGCTTTGAATGCCGCCTTCACAAAGTACAGCACGTCGTGGACGTGGTGTTCCTTGGGTCTGCAGGGTACATTGGTGAGGCCTTGAGGGGCAGTCGCGTCGCGCCTGGCAAGACATCTCACCTCCACGGTCGAAATCGCGCCGTCAGGTTGAGCAACCCTGTCTGAGTCGCCACAAGCGGGTGAAACATGTCCGTCACGAAGCGCACCGTAGGCGGTCGTTCGGGGTAGTTGTCGGGGAATGTTACGACGAACTTGAGGACGGAACCTGCGTAGTCGCCTGGACCAACGAGATTCTGAGTCAGTAGGCCTGCCAAGTCCGTGTGGGGTCACTTGCCTTTGTGAACGAAGAGGACAGCGTCCCAAACAAGCATGCTCTCTACCGAGGGCGTGATGTACATGCCTGTTGGGCAGTGGTTGTCGTGTCGCAGTGATGCATACTCGATGGAGATTGCAGCGCGGGTGACGGGGCTGATGACAGCTTGCGGAGCTGATACAGTTGGATCTACGGTAGTCACCACAGGCTTGGAGGTTGGCTTTGACCGCCCGCCCGGGTCGAGCGTCGGGGAAGCCACCAACGCGCTCAACATCGTAGTGGAGACTAGTACTCTAGCGTGTGTAATGCAGCAATTGGTAATCGATTGCAAGCGAGCCACACGGTTTCGAATTGCAACTAGAAAACGTGTGGCTGGCTTGCAATCTCATCTGCCTTCTCTAAAGCGACTTCCACATCGTCATCTATCGTAGCCACCCTTGTAGCGTGGCCCATGATCGCCTCGCCTCGACCCTCGATGCCCCGGCTTGTCTCTATCGTCCCATCGGTCTTGACCTCGCTCCCGATCAGCTCTGCGCGAATTTGAATACTTACCGTCCTGGTTTCTTTGCTCGGTTGCAGCTCCTCGAATGCGAATAGAATTATCCGACTGGTGCGAATTGTCGTGTCGTTCGCGACCACCATCACCTTTCCCCCACTTCCTTCCACCACCAGGATCACTAAGTCGCGCCAGCAAGCTAGATCCGCCTCCCTTGGAAGAATAGGATGGAGAAGGAGGTCCACCGCCATTCAGCCTGAATTTCATCGTCTTTTCGCGCGGTTTTTGCGATGGCCCTTGGTGATCAATGCCTCTTCTTCTCACATTCCGCACGTCATTAAACCAATCCTCGGTTTCATCCTCTTGCTCCCTGAACCTCTTCTCTAGCTTTTCCTTGTCCTTGTGTTTCCCCCGCTTGCCCACGTCCACAGGAGGAGCACTCGCATCCCAGTCGTCCGGTAATCGAGGCCAGTCGATCCTACTCTCCAGATCTCTTCGCCCGCGTTTTACAGGAACCGGTTCGACAGCGGGATCGTAGAATGGGCCTGACATGATATTGTGGGAACTAAACGCAGAGTCTGCCGTAGGACAGCTCGCTGGATGTGGCAGCTCATCGCAATCCTAAGGAATGTCTGAGATTCAGGAGGAAGCGTAGTGTGATAAACTTCACTCACGTCTCCCAGGTGACCCGTGTTCGCGCAGTTATAACACCACATTTCGAGACCAATGTATCCTTCGCCTCCTTCGCCAATCGCCAATTGTTTTTTCTCCTCTCGACTTTGCATAATCAATGTGCGCTCCTCGTCATTGACATACTGGTATATGCGCCAGAGGGTCGGACATTCCTGAAATTGATTTGATCGAATCAAAAAGAAATTCGCGTATTGGTAATAACATACATTCATGTTGTGCTCTGTGGATCCACAACGATCACAGTCACCATGAATATCGGATGACGCCAAGCGGGCCGAAAATCGATTGGGACACGTCTAGAACACGTTATGACATGGTATAGCACAGTGCGGACGCAGTGATCGTACCTTATTGATGTGACCTTTCATGCCACAGGTGTAACACGTCTTGCTAATGGGACAACTTCGTGTAGAATGCTCGTCACGAGCACCACAGGTTAGACACTGAGGAAATTCCGATGAGCGACGATACACATACGAGCGCCTACTCCTTACTATCAGTATGGGACACTCATAAGTCTTGTGATCACCCTCTGCACCACAGTTCTTGCATTTGAATATTGACGATTTCGATTGATTCGCTTCTTCCTCGGTTTCAAAGTAGCGGACCAACCCAGGTGCCTTGAAACTCATCAATGATGGTGTATACATTACAGCAGACACGCAGAAACTGACCTTGCGATCCTCATAATCGAGGTATTCTATGTACTCTTCATCGTCTGAACTTAATTTCGTGGGTGGTATTATTTCGACAGGAATAGGTCCGTCGTCATCCAAGATTGTGACATGAGACGGCAGTAACAGTTTATTGCCATCTCTCTGGGCCTCTGGGGGTTCCGGAGTGGGGCCATCCTCCACAACTACAGGAGCAGCTGTGGCGTCAAAGACGAAAAGGCCGGATTCGTCAATAGTGGACAATGAATCAGAGTGCGGCGCCTGCGAGGCTGATTTCGGTTGAGGGGTAGACAGGTCGTCGGCGTGGCCGTGCTTGTTCCCAGTCTCGGGCGAATGGGCCCTTGAGGGCTGGGCACTGACGGAACTGCCGAGGCCACTGTCGCTGGTCAGGCCGTTGGGTGTTTTTCTTTTTTTCTTCCGCTTCTTGATTTCTTGTGGTCGGTTGGGGCGAGCAGGGGAAGTATCAGATGAGATTTCGATGATATCGGGTGGCGGAGACTCGGTGAGGTCGATTATTTCTGCCATTCAGCAGTGGGTGCTTTTCACGCTAGGTTTGATTGAGTAAGCGCGTGGTAGTGCATGACTCGGAACTAATATCTCAGCTGTAGCGAGTTGCCTAACCTTTAGCGACACTCCACCTAGCAGATCCACTCGAGTATCAGACCGCCGAACTGATGCTTCCCTGCAATCTGAGAAGCCCGTGTCGAAACGCGCGTACATATTCTAGTCCATAGCATGAAATCCGCATACACTGAAAGAAGCCGTAGACAGCACAAAGATGTTTTACAGATTCGCTGGCATCGTAGATATGTTAGCACCGTACAACAATTCGCGTCTGAGTCTCGATATACAACAGCGAGATGATAATTCAAAAGGCGTGTGATGAGATGGTAAATCTCTTGAAGGTATATCTGAGCAGGAATCTCAGCCGGACGTATGCTCGAGAAACTATCGACTCACCCAAGGAAGGCAAGATCTTTCTGTGCCCCTCCAGCGCTGGCGACAGGTGCTTCCGCAGGCGTTTGCTCAATCTCATCAGTGGGGAAGTAAGAGGTATCCGTGATCGAGCGTAGGTTGGGTACAAAGGGAGCGTCAATACGACGAATCAGGTCCCAGTCAACTCCATAGAAGAATGGATGACTCTTGATTTGATCTGCATTCAACCGACGGTCCGGAGAAGTCATAAGCCTAGCGCGCTGTTAAAACGCCTCCCTAGAAATAGTATCTAGGCCGCCTACCTGCGGATCAAGTCCTCAGCTTCACGACTCAAGTGAACATCGTCAGGAAACACCAGGTAATGTTGCCACTGCATGATTTTTTGATACGTTTCGTGTGTCGACTCAGAGCAGAATGGTGGATACCCGACCAGACACTCAAACATGATTGCCCCCAGTGACCACCAGTCGCACTCGTTTCCGTATCCCTTTTGCTGGAATATTTCCGGTGCAATGTAATCTGGAGTACCAACGGTGGAATACGCCTGTATAGAGTATCACACAGGTGCTGACGGAACGTTCATAAGGGCTACATACCAGTTTGCGTCGGTTTGCCTTCCAAGTCGCAATCTGATCTTTGCTAGTCATAGTCAAATGAATAGCGTTTACCATGACACTGTTCCGCGCAGTAGTAGCGGATGATTGAGCGTTGTTTGCCGAATCCAACAGCCTTTGATAGTAACTAGAGTCGTGTTGCTTGTGGAAACCCGTCGAAAGACCGAAATCGGAGAGTTTGATATGACCATCCTTATCTATCAGTATATTGTCTGGCTTGATGTCTCTGTAAAAGATTCATAATTGAACAAATCGAATCAGGAGAACCTTTCCACCTGTGAATAAACCCTAGTTTATGAACCGCCTCGATAGCGAGAGCACACTGCGCTATGTAGAAACGAGTCACGTCTTCTGAGAAGGTGTCGTACTTGATAAGCATCGTCATAAGATCACCGCCGGGAAGGAACTCCATGATAAGATATAGGGTCTGAGCATCCTGGAAAGAATAAAAAAGTTGCACGACCCAGGGAGAATTAGATTCTGCGAGCACGTCACGCTCAGCGCGAACATGAGCTAGCTGTGCAAGGATGCATTGAATCACGACGGTCTGATTGTTATTCGTGAACGGCGTACTTGGTCTTTTTTTAGCATCTCTTCTTTCTTGAGAGTCTTCATCGCGTAGATCTTGCCGGTATCGAGCTTTTGGACGAGACGAACCTACGTTACGCAGCGTGAGGCGGCAGGTCATATAACACAATACTGAGACATACTTCACCGAACGCGCCTTTCCCGATGACTTTGACCGTCCTGAAGTCGTCCAAACCTAAACGTGTTCGTCGAAGGCGGAGGAACGTTGATTCTTTTTTCCCTAGTTGCTGGAGCTGTCGAACTTTCCTCTCATCCGATATCATGACGTCTCCTTGAAGTTTTCTCTCCAGATCTACACGCCTTGCGAGCCGAATAGGCCATCAACATGTCGCCGAGGTCCACCGTGACGAATGATGCGTACCTAGAATTTCGTTCGATCGCAGCGTCCACAGCAACCTTGTAAAAGTGCTCGAGCTTCAGTTGTGCGGTCTTTGCTCGAGGAATGGCATCGTCGGAGAAGCCAGCAGAGCTGCGCTCAAAGTAGACATAATCTGCAGGTTTGTCGGAGTTGGGTGCGGTTGACGTCGAGGACCTCGTGCTTGTGCTGGAGCGTTGCATACCACAAGAACGAGGTGATAGGGTGATCAATAATTTGTAGTCGCAGTTGATGCTGCCAGCTAACTGGGATTTGGCAGTCGCGATGGGAACACCATGATGCATCCAATTCGGGGAAAACCCCTGTGAAGAGGACGGATCCATGTAAACCGAGTGTGCACACATGAAACACGACTAGATAATCAGAATGTCGATGATAGGATGCGGAGTAGTGAATGTATTGTAGGAACATTGAAAAAAAAAACTACGATGCACGCTGAAAACTTGAAAGCAAAAGCCAACACATAAATAATAGATAGGACACATCGCAGCCGTGGTCGTGGTCGCACTGATATCTGCGATATGACCCGTATTTTGAATCCCGAATCTGCTGATGAGCGCTTATACGCCCTCGAGCTATGATACGACCTCGGACACTTTGGAATTGTCTTTGGGCTCGCTGTCCGCCTCGTCGCCGGGGCCAGCCTCGGAGGCACATCGAGAGCATGTGCAGGCAAA